>LGRX02017045.1:0-81783 GCA_001247695.2 Cymbomonas tetramitiformis | reverse complement strand
GCGATTGTAAAACGGGTCCATGTGATCAACAAGCGGGTCTATGCGATTATTATGTGGGTCCATATGGTTATTCAGCGGGTCCATATGATTATTTTAGTATACAATGCAATTATAATCAATATTTACAAGTGAACTGGTCAGAACGGCAAAAGCAGTACGGCAGTTCTACACAAAATGATTGCTATTCTTCGTCACCACTATCTTCCCCTGCCTGTGCCCCCTCCTCGTCTTGCGCATCTTCCTCCTCCTGATCCTCCTCTCCATTCCCATCCGAGGCCCCATCACCATCCCCGCCATCCCCGGACGCCTCCATGTCCTCCACCACCTCCCCGGCCTGCTCGGCCTGCTTGGCCTCCTCTAGGAAAGTAGCCCCTGCTGAATTGGCAGCCGGCTGTGCTGCCAGCGGTGTGGCTGGAGTGTTCGTGGCTACTGCCCATATTGCCAGTCCTGTTACAAGGATCGAAGGGGAAAACATGGTGGAGGCGTGTGCTATCGATATATTTGATATGTGAGCGCTTGGAGACCATTATTGGGTGCCAAAGTTATTGTTTTAAACCTACGTTACACATACCACTAAATGTTGGTATGTGATTAAGAGGGTTAACACCGTAAGGGCGAATTCGTTTAATAATAATAATAATAAAACATTTACGCTAGCAAAGGGGACAAAGTCCTGAGAGTGCAGTATCCCTGCAAAGCAGGCTAGTGAAAACACCAGGGGCTACTCTCTCTGCTATAGCGCGCCCACAAAAGGGCTCAACCCACTTTTCAACAGGGTGACATCTAGAGAAAAAGCTAGGTGCTAAGCAAAAAACTCTAGAAGATGGAGAAGCAGCCATGGCCGGGTGAGTGGAGGGGTGGCTGAATCTGAGCGGTGGGGAGGGAAGTCGAGGAATTAAGGGGGTATTTGGAGACGTTGAGGAAGGGGGGTTAGGGTGGGCGGGGGAGAGGGGGTGGAAGGGGAGGGGGAGGGGCGACGGCCCCTCCCCTTGGGGGCACGGAACCATCTTTTATTGCAAGACTTTTTGAAAATTATTGCAGGAGGGTTTGAAGAAAGTCGTTTGACTGTTGCACAACTTCTGTTTCTGTCATGGTTTCACTGCTCGAGATGTCAACTGTATGCGGGTCAGTGTTTAAGGTGGTGGTGGTGTTTAATAGAAACACGTCTCGCCTATTTTTGGTGTGTTGCCTACAAATTCTTGACAGTTTTCTAAGGAGAGGTTTAATCTTCGTTTTTAGCATTATGGGATCAGTATGAGGGCGGAAACATCCATAACTACCACGGTAGTCAACTATTGGATATTTATGAAGTATTAGTGCCCATATTGGGGACTTGGGCGAGGTCCCTCAACCATTCAATGCCCACCAAACTCGGTTTATCGAGTGGAGGACTTTGTGGAAAGTGCAGGGGTGTTCTGCTGCCAGGTGACAAAAGCGTACTCTATGGAGAGTGCTCTAAAGGCTTCAAATCAAGGATATGGCATTTTCCCCCATTGGTATACACCATGATACGTCATCGCCCACTCATAACATCAAGTCAATAGTGGTGGCATGTTCATGGCGCATGCCCAAAAATGCCCCCAACAGTTGTTCAACAGAATTTCCTTAAGTATGGTGATGATGGGTCACATATATTCATGTGTGCACATACGGTGCAAGTGATAATGAAGTGTCATATCATCCACCTAGTTCCGCAATATAAGATATGCGAAGAATCGTGGCAAATGGATGTCTAGAACTTGAGTTATTGCCGAAAACGTGAAAATAAGTTCCTAGAAAACAGGATCAGTACGAGCAGTATGGCAATTCGCCCTTAAGGTGTTAAACGGGTGGGGGTGAAATCAATTAAAATTAATTAAAATGGCCAGTCCTTGTAATAGGACCGAGATGTTTCTCACGCTAGCTACCTCCACGAAGGTCCTGTGAAAATTCGGAGACCCATGTTGTCAAGTTCGCGAGCTGCTCGTTCTGCAGTGTCTTATAAAAAAAATGATCGGAGGTCATCTTCGCCCTCAAAACATCGGTTGAAGTAGCCTGGGTATACAAAATCCGAAAATGTCATTGTGGTGTGGTTGGAATCCAGTCATTTTTTACGCTACCCATGCTTAATATTGATAACGTAGCATGAAATCGCGACATTGTTTTGGCAAGCGGGCCAAGGTATATTTAGTTCAAGTTCCAACGATGATACGAACCGAAGGGCAGGCGCACAAAACATCAAGAGGACGTCCCAAAAAATTATAATAACACCAGTCCTTGTAATAGGACCGGAACCCGATTCCAGTCCTATTACAAGGACTGGTGGGCAGTAGCCATTCGCGTGTCTCGCAGCCGCTGAATCAAAAATCGTGGATAACGCACGTCGGCGACTCGCCATGCTAGCGGTGGCTCGAGTGGAAGCAACCATGATGAGAAAGACTGAAGGGGCGGAGTGCGGCAAAGAAAACGTGAGAGATGCGACAGTCGTGGGCGGCCGAGAAACGCGCGGGTCGTCGATACAACAGCCGTGAGAGATCAAATAATCCCGGGAAGTCGTGTGGAATAGGCGGCCAATACGCAACGGTGTGGGACCCAACCAGAAAACGTAAACCAGTAGTCCAACGTCAAATCCCGTAAGAAAATTGCTCTCGCCAACCGGTGCGGCGTGCCGTAAATCAACCCATGAAATTTAGGCCATACCCGTGACTGCCGGCGCCCTCACGCGCGGAGCGCCTCACTCCATCCCAGGCGTCCGAGCTTAGCCACTCACTCATAGTGGCAATCCCGCAGTGGCTAAATAAAGCGCAAGTGGAGCCAAACCTGGTAGATATATAGTTCGGCGGTAATATATATCTAACTAGAGTGATAAACCCTGAGTTAAGGGTTACGGAATCAGAACGGTAAAGTGTGTCTTGATAAAGATAGAGATAACATAAATACCTAACGGGTGTTTCCCGTCTACTGGTGACGGTCACCCAGCCTACTATAGGAGGTGACATGTGACAGTTTCGGGAGTCCCCGGACAGTGTCAAATCCAGCATATAGAACGTGAAAATTCAGCTGATTTCAAGGTTGATTGGCAGCTCAAATAGAGGCTAAATTGGGGCCAAACTACAACGCTTAAGTATAGCCTAGATTTAAGCTTATTTATGGGTATCTCCCCGTTTCCTTGATAGGAACAGTGAAATATATATATATGTAATTGACGGAGTCGGGTATATATATATATCACGGAAACCTAGAGCAAAGCTGTCAAGCAGGTGTCTCGGGTTTCACAATGCGAAGATGATTGAATAATATACGGGAAGTGTTTTATTCCCTGAACTGAGCATGACCGTGCCAGGCAAGACGGCACCGCGGGTCGAGGGGTGACACAGGCGGACAGGACTGCCACCCCCTTACAGTGGGGGGGCTAACGTCACTGTTCCCATGACACCACCTCACCCCGAAGAGGTGAGGTGCCAAGGCAGTAACACGCTATTCGATGAAAACGACAATATGGAATGTCATTTTTCAATTTATTTATAGATAGCTAAATAATTCCAAGGCGTACGAAATAACGTATTTTCCGACGAGACGTGAGACGCACGTATAAACGCGGGTGCCGGTGAGCCTAATAGATACGTACGTATGAGTGCTTATAATAAATTCACAAGCACATGCAAGCATTCAATGTGGTAAACACGATACAAAATATGATGCGGTGACTAATTTCATTTTGTACATGTGTTTTATTAATGTTCAGGACTAGTCGTTAGCACTGCGACCACAATCTACGCGGTATCTGCTCGGATACGTACGTATGAGTGCTTATAATAAATTCACAAGCACATGTAAGCATTCAATGTGGTAAACACGATACAAAATATGATGCGGTGACTAATTTCATTTTGTACATGTGTTTTATTAATGTTCAGGACTAGCTGTTAGCACCGCGACCACAATCTACGCGGTATCTGCGTTCATTCCAGGTTCAAGACAGGCATTTGGCACGGCGTGCACTATTTACTCGGCTGGTGCGTCTTCGGCAGGTGCGGAAGGATCGCTGTCTCCTGGTGCGCCTTCTCCTGCCTCTCCTGCGCCCTCTTCTTCTTCGCCATCTCCTGCCTCTCCTTCTCCTGCCCCGGGTTGCCCAGAATCCGTGCCGGTTTCAGCAAGTGGATCTTCAGCGGTTTTTTCACCGTTGTCATCAAACAACTCGCTGATGCCCTTATTGCACTCGGCGATGTCTTTCTTCTTTTTGAGGTTTTCCTCCTCTATGCGTGCATCCTCTTTGAGCTTCGCCGTTTCCTCGAGTGACATGCATTCCGTATCGCCGTCAGGCTCGTCGGCAATGTTCCCAAGCCGCTGACTGGCTGCATTCACCATGTCTTGGTCGGAGTCGAACGCGACAGCGTTCAAGCCGCACCGGAGAGCTGCCATTGTGGCCGTCGCGACCCCACACCCCGCATCCAAGATCCAGTTGGGTGACGAATCGTTGTTTAACCGGGCGAAAGGTGCGGGTCCCATCATGTGGCAGTTGATGAGCTCTATTAGCAGGTGCTGGGGCTTCTGGTGAGCGCATACCACTTTCCCTTCGTCTCGATAGGGTTGCTTGACGACAGAATACCCCTCCAACACATTCGCCCTCGAGCCCGCCTCCGCATCCTTCGACGAGAAGTCGAAGTCGCACATCCATGGTTTGCGAGTGGATTTTTCCCCGGACTCATGGTCCGCCATTTGGAACCCGATGACAGCCGCTTCGAGGACATTGTACCGGATTTTTTGGTTGGCACCTACATCCTGGTTCTCCTTGCGCCACCATATGCGCTGGGCCCCACCGTTGCATTTGCTCTCCAGGATCTTCAGGAACCCGGTCTGCTGAGCAAACCCACAAAATATCAATATTGTCCAGTCCGGCGAGGTGGTGAGCGCCGCAAAGGCATCTATGAACTTGATCAGGTCGGGCTCGGATAACGCGTGCTCTGACACCTCCGTATCGAAGTCGTAAATAACGTCCAGTATCGTCCCCACGAAATTCATCTTCGGGACATACTCGAGTTTCGTCAACTCATCTGTGTAGACCATGTAGCCGGTTTGAACCTCCTTCCGCTCGTACTCTTTCTCAACCTGTGCCTCCTTACCATCCTCCACAAGGGGGGAGGGAAGTGCCACCTATTATACCGCAAACCGCTTGTTAATATTTGAATGACCCAAAATTGCTAGCGCAATAAAACATGCAACTACATGAGGAGCACGACTATTACAACAAAGAATCTATGTTGAAAGAACGCACACCTTAACTGTATTGGAGACGTAGTTGACGGGCAACTTGAAGAGGTCTCCCTCTCCGGCCTGACACCGGGAAAGCCACGCGTTGCAGTCTGCGACGAATTGGACGATGGCCTTGGGAACCGTGAGCTGACTCCCCCCTCGCCCACTTTTACCTTGTTTCACCGCCTTGATGCATCGCTCGATGGCCTCCTGGCAAGCCCAAGTCTCACCGTATTTCTTCTCAAAAGCATCCCAATTCTCCACCCCAGATTGCGACACGATCCAGGCCTGAACGTTGCGTTGGGCCTTGAACCTCTTCAGGTTTTCAATCGCCTCTTGGATGGTGATCTCAGCGGTCAGGATTTTCTTCAGAACGCCGTTCAAGTAATCAACCTCCACGTCCGAGTGAAACCCGAGCATCGTCTGGAAAAAGGACATGTTCAACTCCTTCTTCTCGCTCTCCTTCACGATTGCCTGCTGCAAAGGCTGTGCCGGCTGACCGACACTCAACGTGTTACCGGCGCTTCGAGGAACACGCCTAGACCTGGCCTTGCCACCCGACTTCTTCTTCTTGAGGTCGGCACCTACATCCTTCAACGCCTCCTCCGCCCCAGACGTCTCGGTAGTCATGTCAACGATCTCACTCTCCGGAGTCCAGTTCTTGCGTTTCTTACTCGACCCCTTGGTGGGGGTCTTAGTCTGCCCCTTCAGAATACCCGCGCCGTGCGCATGCATGATTCTAACAATGAGGTCCCAAGTGTCCTGACGCACTGTAGCTATCGACCAATTCGTTGCGTACTCGTTGGCGTAGGAGATGTGATTCATTTGCAACACCTCCGCCTTAATCTGTAACTGCTGAGCCGATGTCAAATAGTACCAGACCGGGAACCATTTGCCAGTTGCAACCTCTTCCCCGAAAAGCTCCCAGTCACTCACATTGGCCCAGTCCCCCTGCGACAACTTCTCGTAGACCTGCTTCCTATTCTTTGGAAGCCTGAAAGTCTTGGGATCGTGCTTTTCCAACTGCTTCACCAGGCCGTCCTCCGTCCAGTCTTGGGCCTGAACGTCCCATTCCGTGATGCCACAATGCCAATAGAGTTTGTGGAGAGGGCCCTTCGATGCCTGCATGGTTTGCCGAGAAATTACGGTTAGTAACATTCTTTTACATTATATAAGTAAGTAAGAGCTTCAAGTGACAAAGATGGATAAGTTACATTATTTTCTCAGAAATCACCTGCATGCCAGTTCGCATGGATTTTATGATTTGCTGGTGCGACTTGCCCTTCACGTTCTGGTCGACGGTGTTCTGCTCGTCAGCCAAAAATCGGACCATGTCAGACTGTAGATTAAAATACAATTTGCACTCGATCTGCTGAAAAGCTTCGTTATCTGGTTGTTCTTGGTGAAGCTCCCGCCGAGCGGTGAGGCTATGTTGGTGCCCGAAGCACACGAAACGATATACGCCGTCGTACACCTTACTGGGGTCAAACTCCTCCGCGCTTGTGAGGTGCTCCCCAGTGCGCGCCCATACAATGTACACTAGGGAGGTGTTCTGAAAACCGTGTGGGTTCCAAGCCATGCTCTCTTTCAAGTTCATGACTTGCGCACGGTCCTCATCCCTGATGCGCTCGTAGTCCTCAGCCTGTACAATGTACTGAATAGGAATGTTGAACGTACACCCCTTGACGTCTTTCGCGGAAACGACTCTGGGGAACCGGTGGTTATACTCGATCTGGTACCGAATCGTATTAGAATGAGATACAGAACGACGCTGCTTCGGCAAAGCGAGTAAGGACTTCCAGTCCTGCGCTGCTTGCTCAGCATTCTGTTCTTTGGCCGCCTTCGCTGTCTCTCCAGGCTTGTAAGCCAACAATGAGCCGCCCGGACCACGACTGGCAGCCAGCTCGCTTTCTGCTGCAGGTGTCAATGGTACCTATAAACATATATTGTGATATAAAAGTACAAAGTTAGTCACTAACAGATAACACCTCATTAGGTTAATGAGAAATTCAAAACAATACGCATGTCCATTATAAAGTTGTTAAGGGGAAAACACAAAGGTAAGAAACTTTGCTCATTAAGCTAATGAGACATACTTTACATTACAAGCTAATGATACATATTTTATTCATTTATTGATCAAGTACGGTTGTCAATGTGAGTTTATGCCTACTTCTTTAGTTTATGCCTACTACATTCCTCTCGATGGCTCAACTTCCAGTGCTGCTTCGCACAATCACGTGAACAATATACTGCTTGTCGACAGCCACCACATCGCTTCTGTCCTTGTTTACCACAATTTAAACAGAGACACTGGTGTGCTGAAACCGAGGACTTTCCGAACCGATCTTTGTTCGCCTCCCGAACAGCAGATTCTGTGAAGCATACGGTCCAGCCGTGTGGAAGCTTTATTGGTGAATTAAAGTCGGTTGTGCCGAAATCCTGCAGTATAGTGACAAAAAGAAAAACTGCTCATTAACCTAATGAGGCTTTTTGTTCAAGCTTTGGTCAGTCATCGAAATTATCGGAATGAACTCTTGTCGTTTTCATTTCACGGAAATCTGCTTCATAATATTTTTGGACTATTTTTCTGATGGGGCCGTTCTGGCAAATAGCTGACGAAGCTATCGACGAAGTTATTGACCTTTCACAGCCTGCAATATACTACACCCAGAAGGAAGACGATATCATAGAAATAGAAACCGACGTATTTCGCTCATCGCCAGTTAACGCTCGTCGCTCATCGCTATACAAAACAGTTTGCGACGATGAGATATTATGCTTTCCGTGCGTTGAAACGCCAATGCACTCGAAAAGCGCAGAAACTCCAATGACTGCAAACTTGCAAAAGACTAGCGACTCACGCGCGACTCAGCGCTCATCGGACTCTGATGACACAATAAACACGCAAGAGTCTAGTACGCGAAAGATCACAAGTGTTGACTTCAATGAGATAACGCAAAGCCTTGAAGCAAGCTTTAGTTCGTACTCCGTGGGTGACGAAAATAGTGAAAGTGTGCTGAATGGGAAATCAACTAAGGTCGGTAAAGAGCGAGCAGTTTACACATCAACAAAAAGAAAACCCAAAGAAAAGAGTCAAATAACAATCAAAGAACGAAACCTTTCACAGTCCGATATGGAAAGTATTGCAACTTATCGGTGCAAGTGCAAATCGTTTTGCTCGTTGATGTTTCACACATCAGCTTTGGCGGCTCAACGCAAAATGTTTTGGGACTTGTCTCAAAAAGATCGTAAAGAATGGATGATAAGAGATCTTATGAAGAGCGGAACCAGAACTTGTGACTCAAGATTCATATTTATGTTCTTCATATGTAACAGACCGGTAAGTTTGCCAAAACTGCTCATTAGCTTAATGAGCGGATTTCCTTCTTTTTTATAGAATTCCCTTGAAGAATAACTTTTTGTTCATATTCCTGAAACTTTGCCAAAACTGCTCATTAAGCTAATGAGCAGGTTTTCTTCTTTTTATTAGAATTCCCTTGAAATATAATTATTTGTGCATATTCCTGAAACTTTGCCAAAACTGCTCATTAAGCTAATGAGCAGGTTTTCTTCTTTTTATTAGAATTCCCTTGAAATATAAATGTTTGTGCATATTCCTGAAACTTTGCCAAAACTGCTCATTAAGCTAATGAGCAGGTTTTCTTCTTTTTATTAGAATTCCCTTGAAATATAAATGTTTGTGCATATTCCTGAAACTTTGCCAAAACTGCTCATCAAGCTAGTGAGCAGTTTTCTTCTTTTTATTAGAATTCCCTTAAAATATAAATGTTTGTGCATATTCCTGAAACTTTGCCAAAACTGCTCATTAAGCTAATGAGCAGGTTTTCTTCTTTTTATTAGATTTCCCTTGAAATATAAATGTTTGTATTATTCCCCAACTTACAAACTGCTCATCAAGCTAGGTGAGCAGTCTCTCTTTTTATTAGGATTCCCTGAAATATAAATGTTTGTGCATATTCCTGAAACTTTGCCAAAACTTCTCATTAAGCTAATGAGCAGGTTTTCTTCTTTTTATTAGATTTCCCTTGAAATAGAAATGTTTGTGCATATTCTAGAAACTTTGCCGAAACTGCTCATTAAGCTAGTGAGCAGTTCTCTTCTTTTTATTAGAATTTAGAATTCCCTTGAAATATAAATGTTTGTGCATATTCCTGAAACTTTGCCAAAACTGCTCATTAAGCTAATGAGCAGGTTTTCTTCTTTTTATTAGAATTTCCTTGAAATATAGATGTTTGTGCATATTCCTGAAACTTTGCCAAAACTGCTCATTAAGCTAATGAGCAGGTTTTCTTCTTTCTTTTAGCTCATTAAGCTAATGAGCAGGTTTTCTTCTTTCTTTTAGAAATCACTGTGCTTGTATATTTACAGGTGTGCTCGGCATTCTACCAGAAGGTTTACAAAATAAGCCAAGGATATTTCTGCGACGTGCGCGAGCGGGTTCTCTCTGGAAGAACAAATTTTATTCACGGGCTGACGGGCAGCGAGGCAAATCGGCGTTTGTCTAACAAAAAATCAAATGTCGTCGCCTTCGTGAAGAAATATGCGGAAGAACAGGGCGAACCTCAGCCTCATAAACCTGAGACGCATCTCCCGTCGGGGAAGACAAGAGAAGAGATTTGGGATGATTATCTCGATTCCTTATCTATTCACGACCGCAAATCCAAGGAAGTCTCCTTGCCGTACTTCTACGAAATCTGGAAAGACGAGTTCAAATCTTGGCTCAAAGTTCCGAAGTGCAAGCGTTTTTCTCAGTGCAGTGTATGTGCTTCGATCAAACTCTTGAAGGAGGGCACACCTAAATCCCAGCACGGTGAGCTAAATTCTGAAAAATGTAGTATTTGCATTTGTTTTACGTTGTTTTAGAAGTTTGTACATTAAAACGTTTTTTTTTTTCAGGTCAATACGACAAAATGCGAGAGGTGCACCTTAACCAAGCGCGTGCCGAGCGTGAGAAGTTCTACAAACACGGCCGAAAATCCAACATGACTAAGAGCATCAAGGAAAACAAGACGTGGTGGAAATATTCCTCTGTCATCATTGACGGGATGACCCAATGGACGACGCGCCTGCCGCATTTCATGCGCATGCCATCATATCTGGACCGAAAGGACTTCTTGGACGTGCACAATATGGGTAGCATCATCGAAAACGTTGGCCGTTTTATGGACTTCAACTACGCGAATTACGGTGACGACGCCAACTTCCTGCTGAACGTGCTGCATCGTGACGTCACTCGAATTCAAGAGCACCGTCGTAAAGGGGATGGCGAGGAACCGTACCCGATGCCGGAAGTGTTATACGTCCAGCTTGACAACGTGGGCACCAACAAGAGCATTATGCTTTTGGCGTATATCTCTTGGTTGGTTATGTCTGGCGCGTTCAAGAAGGTGAAGGTGAACTTCCTAATCGTCGGCCACACCCACGAGAACATCGACCAGATGTTCTCGCGTTTTTCTGTGCGCTTAAAACGCAAGCTTGCGATGACCCTTGACGAGATGATGGAAATCGCAAAGGAGTGTTTCTCGGATGGCATCTTCACGACCGCGGTGGGGAAAGTGCATGATTTGAAGACCTGGTTCGGTGGTCGCTACGAGAACGTCTGTGGCATCTCCACGCAGCAGACCTTCAAAGCGTTCAAGAACGAGGCCGGCGAAGTGGTCGTGCAATACAAGATGTATTCCACCGACAAGAAGTGGCTACCAGAGGAGGGCCTCAAGGTGTTGAATCGAAAGCCTTCTCCGAAGAAGGGCTTACGAAGCTCGAGGATCTGGTGGACGGGATGCGGACCATTTTGAGTACGACGTTTACACCTACCCACGAGGCGTGGTGGGCGGAGCTGTTGAGGAAGCAACGAAAGCTGACCGAGGAGGGCATTTTCGAGGAGCCCAATGTCCCGTTCGTTTTGCCGAGCAAATTGCACGCACGTTTGAATGCCCCTTTGGTGCATGCCCTGGAAGCTCCTCTCAGACTCGCCGAAGCTCAGATGCCAGCAGCAGCAGAAATTCCAGCCCGAATTCAAGAACGCGTAGAACGTGCACCGATTGCCGTGTACACGGGCAAACGTAAGGCGGTGAATCGGGCTGCTAGAAAAGCCGAAGCGTACGTGGCCAACCCGGTATGGGAGGTTTCGTTCGATCAGATGACCGTAAACAGCTACGCCGTTTGCTTCGGAGAAATCACGGGCGTGAAGGCCAACGATGTATGCCAATTCCGTGTCAAGCTCAACGGCAAAGAATGGTCGGACCCCCTGATGCTTGTCCGAGTGCATGCACGGATTGTCTACGCGAAGGAGTTGAAGTACAAGTACCTGAAAGTGAAGACATACACGGACACTAAGGAGCGAAGACTCGGAAAGGTGTTGGCAGCGAAAGCGGGAGCCTTCTGGGAGAACGCATCCGATACGCCGTCAACTGAGCCCTTCAAAAGTGCAGAGATATTGCTAGCGTGGAACATCGCAGCTAACGAAGCAAAAGGTTGTATCCCATATGAGCAGTATGGGCAACTTATAGTCGCACTGCTGGCGCAAAGAGCCAAGAAAAGACGAATTGATAACGGGCAAGTGGAAGAAACAGTAGGCGATGAAGACAATAGCGAAAACGAGGAAAATGAGCAAGACGACGGTAGCGATGTTGAAATGTGAATAGCATCAGCTGGCTTAGACGCACAAAATATATGTACATAATGTAAATACGATTATTAGAGAAATCTGATATGGCAATTGCTCATTTCTTTCGTATGCCATGCTCGCTACCATTTACCGCACAGAAAATAAATTGCATGCTTCACCGTGTCTTGGAAACATTTTCGTACGTGTCTTGTAATTTTACCGTTGCGGAGGCCTGCGAGCAAAAGTATTTTCAACATCAACATTTTCAGCACATATATTTTCTAAATATCGCCAAAAACAGCTAATGTCAATTATCTACCCTAATGTCAATTTCATCGAATAGCGTGTTCAGTACCCAACCCTAAACCCTAGAGATACAAATGTTATAAGTCCAGGGGACTTCAAGGTCCAGCTAACGAGAATGCCAAGCAGCTGACTCATAACAGTGGCTCTACGCAGGATTGAAGGGCAGGGGTCCCGATGCTCTAAGGGGTCTCTGCCGGTGCATCGGACGGTGTCACGTCGGTGATCGACACGGTTGCAGCCGTGCTGCCGGAGAAAGACGGAAGCCACACAGGTGACGAGCGGAACGCCGGCCCAGTGTCGCTGTCATCCGATATCGGACACAGGTCCGGATTTGAGAAAAGCATAGGTCCCATATAGGTCCGCGCGGACCATCATAATACTTCGACAGGTCCCCTATAGGTCCGCGCGGTCCCAAAGAATTCGGTCCCAAAATATCAAAGATGTATGGATCTCGCTAGAACGAGCGTGCTTGCGGACCGAATGTGATATGTGACTTCGCTTATATCTTATAGGAATAAACTAAGGTACATCACAAGTTTAAACTCACGATCGTCGGGGCTTCAGAAGTGAACATTTACACTTTCAAGGACACATGTAAGAGCAT
This sequence comes from Cymbomonas tetramitiformis, assembly GCA_001247695.2. NCBI lineage: Eukaryota > Viridiplantae > Chlorophyta > Pyramimonadophyceae > Pyramimonadales > Pyramimonadaceae > Cymbomonas > Cymbomonas tetramitiformis. Next base: position 69,010 of record LGRX02017045.1, on the reverse strand, counting down.
AACAAATCGGTGAAAACTCCGTGGAAATATCATAGATCAAACCTTTCCCATACATAAGAAAATAATGTCACGAAACCATATTAAACTGATAAAAAAAATCGAAAACAAAAACGAAAACAATATCACTGAGTGCAGCCTATTTAAATATCCTTTCGAGCTATTGCGGCCTTTTTCACAAATACCCAGTCTTTATCCACACCATAGTTGGCAACTTCCAACGGGTGCTTGTAAATAAATCGATCATGTGCATAATAAAAACTTGCCACCCTTTCAACTTGCCAGAGCGTTGCACATATTTGAACACGTCAATGTACCAACCTCTGTCAAAACGATACGCTATCCATTTGCCTTTAAGTGATTGCGTACCCTACAGATCTGCAACCCTTGGGAAAGCTTTCCATAGGCATGGAAACGGGTGAAAACCCTATGGAAAAGCCCTATGGAAAAGGGAAAATGAATACTGGAGGTTATCTCGAAAACAAAAAATTTGAGTTTCCATCCCTATACTCACCCTTGGGAAGGTTTTCATTATTTTCCAGGGCATTCCATAGGGTGATAGTGCTTTCCATAGGGTTTTCCAAGGCATTCCATAGGGATGATTGTGGCGTCCATACCTATGGAACGTTTTCCATAGGGATGGAAGGAATCGTATGGAAAATATCGTATGGAAAACCCTATGGAAACCCAATGGAAAGTCCTGGAATATCAAGCGTTTTCCGTACCTATGTCATCCCTATAGCATTCCTATGGAAAGCCGTATGGAAAACCCTGTGGAAAAACACACGGATATGTTCCATCCCTATGATCACCCTATGTTGGCCCTATGGAACCTAATAGGTCATACCTATGGAAATCTTTTCCCCAGGCATGGTACCCCTTGGGAAACCTGTTTCCATACGGACGGTGTACCTATGGAAGCGAATTCCATAGGCATGGTATCCCTTGGGAAGCAATCTTCCATACGGTCGATATACCTATGGAACATTTTCCACAGGTATGGTATCCCCTGGGAAAGATCTTTCCATACGGACATTATGCCTACGGAAGACGGGCCCATACACTTAGCGTCCCTTGGGAAATAGGTTTCCATACGGCCGACATACTTATGGAAAGGTTTTCCACTGGGTGGCTCACCTTTAGGAAAGATTATTCCATAGGATGGCTATACCTATGGAAACACAATTCCATACGTGCTGTATACTTATGGAAAGGTATTCCATACGGTTATTATACGTATGATTCCGTTAACAGCATCAGGAGTATACCTATGGAAACGCTTTCCGTAGGGTGACCCGCCCTATGGAATTCATATTCCATACGGTTATTATACTTATGGAGAGCATTTTCCGCAGGTGTACTATACCTACGGAAAGCTTTTTCCCCAGGGATACCATGCGTATGAAAACCGTATATTATAGGTATGGAAAACATCTTTCCCTACGTATGTTATCCGTATGGAAACTATTTACTATAGGCATAGTATAGGTATGGAACCAGTAGATATATATGGTTTCCATAGGCACGATATAGGGATAATATCGGGATGCTATACGTATGGAACTTAATTAATATTTACTTTCCATAGGCACAGTAGTGGGGCAGTATAGGGATACTGTACGTGTAGCACTGATTGTGTAGCATACATATTGCACATTAGCAACATGCAGTGTGTTCACTATGTTTCCACTATGCGAGATAAACAAAATACTCGAGCATCTTTACTACGATTAACATGTATCTAGCTAGGCAGAAAGGAATACGAATGGGACTATCAAATTTTATCATACCAACGAATACACAAAATTATGTTCTACTCGTGCACTTTCTATTTACAATACGCAAAATAATGTTCTTCTCGTGCTCTTTCTATTTACAAGATGCCAACCTAAACGTTGACGTTGTACTCGAGGCCGTCGATTTTCTCCATCTCGCTTCGCTCCAAAACAACCGATCTAAAATGGAAAGTAAAGAGCCAACACTTAGTAAAAAAGCGGAAACGCACAAAAGAATATTCTATTGAAAACATAAAGGACTTATCAACCTAGAATGTTTGAAGGGATGCTTGAAGTTGACGTGGTACTCGAGGCGGTCGATTTCCTCCATTTCGCCCTCCTCGAAAACAGCCAATCTGAAAAGGAAAGTAAAGAGCCAACACTTAGTAAAAAGCGGAAACGCACAAAATAAACCTTTATTGAAAACATAATTAACAACCGAGCAACCTCAAATAAATGCGAATATCAACGCGAGATGAAAACCTAATATGACTTCGCCACGCGAACGTTTTCAGCGGATCTGAAAAACGAAACCAACCAACTAACGTTTAGTAAAGAAGAAAGAAAATAGCAGTCGTCAACGAAAGAAGCAAAGGAAAGTAAAAAGGGGATGTGGAGTGAGTTGGATTTGAACCAACTATTTCGAGTGCAAAGGACTCGCGGGAATTTCCCGTTCACTCCTAGTCAAAGTTTCACGCATGCCAAGTATGAGCGCGCGAAGCACACACAAAATAATACACACGCATAACCAAAACATGCACTGCAAACCAGTGCCATATTGCAACCTGTGAGAATTAAAAATATCACAGCACGCAACTCACTGGCGAGGCTGCTGCAACATTGCTGGCGGCGAACTGTGAAGAGTGCAATAACGTGAGTTTGAACTTGACCGTTCAGAAAATTCGAAGTGCTCAAAAACTTTGCCGTTCAGAAGTCACATCGGATCGACTCGTCATGCGAGCACGATCGACGATGACGACGATGATGACGATGCGATGCGATGTCTCAGCCTCTCAGTGACATTGCATCGGAGATAATCGACTTATAAAATTTAAACTGGGATTAAATGTAATCGACCCTTCGTAATGGTCTAGAGGTGGCCGTCGTTCTCAGTCTCAATCGAACCTATGAGATCCCGATTTTTTTTGAAGTTCCAGAAATAAAATCTCGACTAGCCAAAACAGCGCATACAGGCCGCAATTTTGTTTTTTTGCCCCCCTCGTCAGTGAACAAATGGTTTGTTTTCTTGGGGGTGATCGAACAAGCTCATTTTATTTGGGGGGGTTTTTGGCGGCGGTAGGGGGTCTTCCATAGGGGTTTCCATAGGGATAGGCTCTGGATTTCCCATAGGGCACACCACTTTTTCCACAGGCTCCGGATTTTCCATAGGGTACATTGGTGATGTTTTTTTAACCTGTTTCCAGGCCATTCCACAGGTATGGACGCCACAATCATAGGGATGATCTCTGTGGCATTCCTTAACAGTGTAATTCTGCATTTTCCATAGGCATTTTCCAAGTGCGGCGTGTTGCTGTTGTAGGGTCCAAAAAGGGCCTGTTTTAATCTGCCCTATTTTTCATTTTTTTAATTCCATCCCTATAAATAACCTATGGAATCCCGAAAATGGGGTGAGCCAACCTATGATCACCCGGTGGAAACGATTTCCATTGGGGCCTGTGGCAAATTTTCCAGAGCCATTCCATACGATTTTGAGATAGGGGATTTAAAAGTGCCCTATGGAAAGGTTTTTGCCCTATGGAAAGCCAATGGAAATGCGTTCCCATAGGTTTTACATAGGGTTTTTCCATCCCTGTGTAATTATTTCCAGCCCTACGGACGCCACTATTATAGGGTTAACACCTCGACCGTTCATAGAATATCAACCCAATATCCCTATGGAAAGTTCAAGTTATTTTCCCATAGGTTGTATAGGGTGGGCATCCCTATGGAACCAGAATACAACATTCCTAACGTATGTCCACCCTATGTCCACCCTACGTTCATGGTATGGAAGGTATTGAACACCTTCCATAGGGATGTCATTGGGCGGACCGCCCTATGGAACACATCGTATTGTTTCCATGCCTATGCCCACCCTACGCCCACCCTATGACCACCTCATGATCACCCTATGCCTAGCAAATGAAAAGTTAAAAAGGAAGCAACGGTTCCAAGTAGTCATGCGTGCTGGTATGGATGGTGTGTTGTGGGCCAGTATTAAACAACCACGGGGTCGACATGCCACCATGTCCTTGCACCGTGTGCCGACTACAAGTTGAAAAACCTCTTCGAACGATACAACGACATACGAAGCTATACAAGAGATGGCAAGGAGCGGTATACATGGGGAAAGTAGTAGTGAAGACGATACTTCAAGTGATGACGGGGGTGACCGTAATGGTGGTGATGGTGGTTCCCTTGGAGGTGATGATGACATGGAAGATGCCAATGCAGAAGCGGACGAAATTCTCCAGGATCATTTGAGAAAGCTGGAAGAACATTGTGCCCGTCTCCTAAGTCCTGCCTGCCAACGATGAGGATATGGATAACCAAGAGGTACCCCTCTTTCTGTATTTCCCAAGGGTGGGCGTACGTATGCCAACAGGTGGGCATAGGTTGGGAAATCGTTGAACGTTTCCATAGGGTGGGAACAGGCATTCCCAGAGGCGGGTATAGGTAGGGCGCTGGGTAAGTATGCCTATGGAAAGCATTGGACGTTTCCAGTGGGTGGGCATAGGGCGAGCATTGGGCGGGCATAGGTTGGGAAAACATGGAATGTTTCCATAGGGTGGGCCTGAGCATTCCCAAGGGCGGGTATAGGTGGTTCACTGGGTAGGCATGCCTATGGAAAGCATTGGATGTTTCCATAGGGTCGGCATAGGGTGGGCATAGGACGGGCATAGGGTGGACATGCGGAGGGAAATGCCTTTTTTTTATTTTGCAGTTCCTGTAAAGTTGGGGATGCCTCTCGTGATTTCACAGGTCGTTGATCACGTCTATGCCGAGAAGGTTTCAACAATGCATCGTCTTGTCATTGATCTGCTGGAAACGAAATCCGAGCACAATGCTACCCAATCCATGTTTGATCAAATCTTCAATCTCATGCGGCAAACGGTGATTGGCAACGTTGACATCATCGGCAATTAGAGACGAAATGGTTTCCCGACCTCCTTCAAACAAGCTTTGTCTATGTGGAAGGATTTTGCCCTGCCGTACCATACCGCCGACGTTTGCAGGAATGAATGCATGATCTTCACTCCGGGCCGGCATGACGACCTTACCCATTGCCTCCATTGCCACAAACTTCGGTGTCACCCCAGCTCTCGACGTAACGGACGGCTTATTCCGGGAAAGCCGTACAAGGTATTTAGGTTTTGGCGCTTGGACGAACTCCTGCCGATGCTATATTTGATACCAGAGATGGCCGAGCTCTTGGTATCATGGAAGATAACTACACCCGCGGAGAACGACGATCTGCCGGTTGTGACTACGTTTCATCGTAAGTGTATCCCTCCCACATGCTCACCCTATGCCCACCCTATAACATCCCTATGATCACCCTATGTCCACGCTATAACATCCCTATGATCACCCTATGTCCACCCTATGCTCACCCTATGCCCAATTCACAATTGCCTTGCATCCTATGTTGACCCTATGCCCACCCTATAGCCGCCCTATGTCCACCCTGTGCCCACCCTATGCTCACCCTTTGGAAAGTATGTGTTGCAGGTACGGCGAGCTTCTGAAAATTTATAGCATCCCGATTGGCAGGAAACAATTTGTTTTCCTCAAAGTAAGATGGTTTCCATTGAAGGCAGCATTTCAAGATACCGTGGCGAACAATATGATGTTGAGGTCGGACTTGCCATGGGACCTTTCCGAGGTTTTCATCCAAGCATTTGAGATTGAGTGCTTGGTGTGCATTGTACCCATTCCATGGAACTTTGACCGGTTCATCACGACCAAGAGAATTCCAGCTGGACGACCCGATGCAAATAGGTTGGTATATTATCTCGGCGAGCACAAACTCGGTTTCAATGATCCACCATGGAGATATGATAAAGACAAGATGATGCTCATACTAGATAGGCATGTAGATTTTGTGGGCGACTTACATGACGAATAACTTGTTCATTTCATAGATGGAATTATTCTGTATATTAATATGTATATATGTAGTAAAAGCCCTATGGAAAGCCTGGATATATCATGAATCATCACCCTATGCTCACCCTATGAAACCTGAATGGTTATACCTATGGAAACCCTTTCACAGGTACGGTATCCCTTGGGAAACATGTTTCCATACGGATGATATACCTACGGAAGACCTTTCCACTGGGTGGCTCACCCCTGGGAAAGCTCATTCCATAGGCTGGCTATACCTATGGAACTCGGTTCCATACGTACGGTATACGTGTGGAAACGTATTCCATATGGATACTATAGGTATCGACTTTGCCACCTGTATCAGGAGTATACCTACGGCATGCTCACCCTGTGTTATCCCTATAGCTAACCCTATGGAAACCCCTATGGAATTACGTCTTTATTGACCGAGAATACGCAGAATGAATTGTATATTTCCATAGGTATACTATCCCTATGGGGGCCCTATGGAAAGCCCTATGGAATTACGTTGATATTCCCGAGAATACGCAGAGTGAATTATACGTTTCCATAGGCCTACCATACCTATGGCATCCCTATGGAAGGCCCTATGGAATTACGACTTTATTCCCGAGAATACGCAGGGCGAATTGTACATTTCCATAGGTGTACTATCGCTATGCCCGCCCTATGGAAAACCTTGTGGAAAACTCATAGTATACGCTAAGTTTCCATAGGTGCGCTATCCGTACGCCCGCCCTACGCCCGCCCTTGGACATGCCTATGGAAAGCGTATGGGAAAGTTATATTTTCCATAGGGCTTTCCATCGGCCCCCTATGCCTATAGCCGCCCTATGGAAGGGTTTACATTTTCCATAGGGTTTTCCATAGTCCTGGTTATGCCTATAGTCGTCCTATGGAAATGTTTACTTTTCCATAGGGTGATTATACGGCCTTCCATGCCTATGGAACGTCCTTTTCCATAGGCATACAGCCCTATAGAAACCCTATGGAAACTCCAAAAGGGGGTATCCCTATGGAAATACCCTATGGAAAACTTTCCAAGCCTTTGGAAAATATTTCCGGATTTTCCCGAGCGTTCCCAAGGGCGGGCATAGGGAGGGCACAGGGATGACATGCCTATGGAAAGCTTTCCCAAGGGTTGCAGATCTGTAGGGGTAGTAAGCTCTTCAGGAGCTTTTGACACTAAATTGAATCCATCTGGCGGTACAAAGTCATCTAAACACTGGGATTCCTGGACATTATCACTCCGACCCTCTTCTGCAATGACATCGGCCTCAGCTGAGTCCTCAGTGATGTCATCGTTGGCGTCATTGGTAACATCGTCCTGCTCATCATCATCGCTCGCATCGAAAATGCCTTCCAGCACAGCCTTCGCATCACGTTGATTTGATTTCCTGTTTTTCTTTGGCTTTGCACACCGAACTGACTTGCCACTATTTCGGGCTTTCGCTGCACACCAGAGCTTATACGCTCGCATGCAGATGTCATGAACAGCCCGTTTGTCAGAAATAGCTGACCCATTGATATTGACCATCATCAACATAGAAAGCAAAGAGCTGCCCATACGATTACTCTTGTCTGTTTTGATCCCATTCATACAAGAAAAGCCGCGCTCACAAGGAGCACTGGCTAAAGATAATATCATTTTGACGGCGACAATGCGCAAAATCTGATCAAATGTTGAGCAGTGCCTTGCACTTGTGAAATAGTGCTCCCAAAACTCGTCAAACGCCATTAACGATTGAGCTGCGGCCACACCTTCGACTGCTACCTGCAGTGCTTTCTTATCATCATTTTCCTCAGCTTCTTTCAACTTCTGATCTGATGCCGCCTGTGCCTCCTGTGCATCTGCTATGCGACTGCTGATATCCGATTTCAGCACATCCCATTGCTCAAGAGCTACTTCTGTGTTGAAGCTCTCAGGTGCCTTCGAAAAGTGATTCATCAACAACTCCAATTCCCCATCCCCATATTAATCACTCACCAAACTGTCATCTGTTGGACAATTTGTAGGTGTAAATATACCGAATGCTGCGATAATATCTCGAGGGGGAACCTGTCTTCGAATTCCGCAAACAGAGCCTCAGCAAATAATTCGATGTGCTGCACCACCACTGTGTAGTCTGCATCAACATACTGCACTCGATATTCACCTTGTGGGTGCTTAAAGAGAAAAGAGTCGGATTTTCCCGAATTCATTTTCAGAAGAGCTTTCAGTGTTACTCCACCTGGCGTCGCGGGTGCAATATATAAAGTGTGCAAACCACGCTTCGTTGACTCCACTAAACCCATAGCATAATCATAGTCTACCGTGTCTTTCTGCAGGCGGACACTCAAAATATTTAACTTGCTGAAAAGGTCTTTGTGAAAAGCTAACGTGGCTAGAAACGCGAAGGAAGTGACCTCCTTGTGTAAGACACTTGCCACTGCACACCCAGAAGCTTGCAGCCTAAACTCTTCCTCAAGTGCTGGCAATAACTTGTAAATAGACTCCACACTGTCACCCTTCGAAAGCCACCGAGTGACGACGTCAGAGAGCACTACTGTTGTGCCTTCGAAGCCTAATGCCTTCTGGATCGAGGCAAACCTGTGACCTCGTTTTGCTGAGCGGTTGAAATAGGAAGCGAGGCTGTGTAGTGTACTCTCAAAAGTTGAAAAGAAGGGAATGTCTTTACCAGCCCCTTTAGCACTGAGCTGCAGTTTGTGTGTCATACAGTGAAAAGAAAGCATACCGGGGTTCATGCACAGGTCCCCAGTACGCAAGCGGATTGCAACTCCATTATCGGCACCAGTCATAACAGAGCACCCGCCACTCCCAAAGGCAAAAAAACTCTCGGGCGATAAATCCCATGCTCGCACTTTATCCACGGTAGCGTGTGCAATAGATGAAGAATCAGCTGTTTCAAGGGGAACCAAGCCAAGGAACCGTGTAGCTGGTCTCCCCTCACGCACATACCAGACATATATCACATTCTCACGCACATACCAGTGGCTCTATCATCCCCCCAAGAGCTATCAGGATGAGGGGACACGCGCGTTTCAGTAATGAGAACGGCAGGTCCAGCTCCATCACTTTCGACCACTTCGCACGATAGGGTGCGCTCAACTTGTAGAACCGCACGAGGAGAAACCGCATACGCGCAGCCGTAACGTAGCCCAAATAAAGCCAGGAGAAATATCTGATGTGCTGAATGCCGCATACTGTAGTGAAGTCCAACGACTCGAGTGTGTTTTGTGAAGTAGCCTTGGAAAAAACCTAGAAACGAAACCGTCTGCAAATCCAGATACGGTATATAGTATCGACGAATATGGGAATCGGACGGATACATATTGATCTTGGATGCTCACACATAGTCATGTTATCGAATAAGTCCCCCATAGGTCCACGCGGCAGTCTGGACCGGTCCAATGGTAGCAGATTATGGATAGGTCCCGCATAGGTCCACACGGTCAGGGCCAGCATCGCCCATTCTGCTCATAGGTCCGATCGGAATCGGGCGACAGGTCCCCAATAGGTCCGAGGCACGATTTGGGGGGTCCGATAGGTCAATTACGCCTTGACAGCGACACTGCGCCGGCCAGTCCTCTTCGTCGTCGTCATCGTGGACGGCATGGAAAGCTGGCGGCGTCGCATCAGGCACTTCTTTGTCGGATTGTTCATCGCAGAGGTCAACGCCCGAGAATCGGACGGTCATGGCTGCCGCACCCGGCTGAGTGGAGTCGTCCAGTGGCGGGGGCTCCAATGCTTGCAGAGAGTTGGCACGGGCCATCGGCGGTGGCGCAGGCGGCCACGCCGACATCGGAGGAGGAGGGGGCGCCGTGGGGGCGGTCGCCGGCGCCCGCCCCGGAGCGAAGGATGCCGAACAAGAGTAGGGGCACACGCCCTCGGTGTCAAGGTGGCCCGTGGTCACCGCCCACAGGCGGACGCAGGTGACACAAACGAGCCCGGTGCCTCCCCACTGCAGGTAGCGGGCATTGCGTACGGGTTTCCACTCACCGACGGGGGGCGCCAATTTCTTCCAGCCGAGGGCATGCATGGAGCCGACGGTGGGCTTGCCACCGCCACTACTGCCGCCACCGCCCCTGCCACCACCGCCACCAGCACCACCGCGCCCAGCACCACCAGATGCCGGAGGGGAAGGCGCGGAGAGGCGGGCCAAGGCGAACTCGTCACGGAACACCTTGGCGATGCGTAAGGTGAGGGCGGCGAAGGTGAAGGGGACGTTGGCCCCAAGATCGCGCAACACCACCAGGTAAAGTGGTGCGACGTGGGGGGAGACGGCAGCAGAAGTACGAAGGGCGCTGTAGAGGTCCGCGACCATGTCGGTGTCGCGGTACTTCGGGTGAATCTTCTTGTGCTTGTCGGCCAACGTGCGGAAGGCCGCAAGCTGCGGGGCGGGGTCGACGGTCTCGTCGAGAATGATCGCCCTGAGGCGGACCCAGAAGCGATGCGTGTCGGGATCCCCAATGCCCTCCACATGAAAACGAAGGCGCTGCAATGCGCAGCGGCTATCGCGGGGATGCACCTCCACGGACTCCTCATACAGGGTGAGGGCAGTGGAGCGGAGAACCGTGGGGAGGACGGCATACACGAGCTCTTTGAGGACGATGTGATAGTCGGAGTACTCGTTGTCCAGATCCAGAAGCTTGGCGACGTCATCACGGGAAACAGGCCCGAAAACATGGGCCATGTTGGCGAGCAAGACCGCGAAGTCCGACTCAGCTTCAGGTCCGTCAAGGGTAAGTCCGACGGAGCTCTTGAAGCCGTGGGTCCGAAGGAGCTTGGCCAACTCCTCGCCGTAGGAGAAGGCGTAATCGAGCTTGTCCGCGAATTCCGTACGCTGGGAGGGCTTCACAGGCGTGGAGACCCAAACTGCAGGGTCAGCGTGAAATTCAGCAGAGGTGGCCGCCCGAGAGACTAGTGTCGGCTTGGCGGTCAATTGCGACATGCGCACAATCGAGTCCCCAACGCCGCCACGGTCGGGGCTAGCCGATGAAGTAGGGCTGGCGGAGGAATGCCATCCAGGAGAACCCCTCGCAGCACGAAGGCGGCTGCCGAGGGAGATGTGATCCGCGCTCATCTCTGGAAGAACGTAGCGTGGAATGACGTCGGTTTGGGAGTGCGAATGCCGCACGAAATCCGGGAGCTGGTTCCGCTCGAGGAAATGGACTGGTGCCGTAAAAAACACGCGGTTTGTGGTGAAGAAGCTGGCAATGCGCTCAGCCAGATGCAAGCAGCTTGTTTCGCCGCGAGCGGCCGCTGGTTCCGCGGGATCTCAAAGCAGTGAAAATCGAAACACCCACTAAGTGGTGAACCGATAACCTGATAGGAACAGTGAAATATATATATATGTAATTGACGGAGTCGGGTATATATATATATCACGGAAACCTAGAGCAAAGCTGTCAAGCAGGTGTCTCGGGTTTCACAATGCGAAGATGATTGAATAATATACGGGAAGTGTTTTATTCCCTGAACTGAGCATGACCGTGCCAGGCAAGACGGCACCGCGGGTCGAGGGGTGACACAGGCGGACAGGACTGCCACCCCCTTACAGTGGGGGGGCTAAAGTCACTGTTCCATGATTCCTCTTCCCCATTCCTCCTCCCCTTTCCCTTTTCCCCCTTTCCCCTCCTTTTTTTCCCCTTCCCCCGTTTTCCCCCTTTCCCCCTCTCCCCCTCCCCCTTTTCCCCCCTTTCCCCTTGTTTCCCCTTTCCCCTACCTTTTTCCCTCCCCCCCATCCCCCCTTTTTTCGTCTCCCCCCCTTTCCCCCTTCCCCCCTTCTTTCCCCCTTCCCCCCTTTTTTGCCCCCTTCTTCTTCCCCTTTGTTCCTTTCCCCTCTCCTCTCCCCCTCCCCGCCGATTTTTTTTCTCAGTGGGGCGCCTGGTGGCCCCAAAATTCCCCTGACGGTTCGAATTTTCCCCTGTGTCAGCACTTAATCCCACTGTCTTCATAAAGACATAAAGGACATAAGACATAGACACACCTAGGGAGGTAAGACATAAAGAATAGTTTGTTGTACGAGTTACAGTTACTGTTAGCTTGCCCTGTTAGGTTGGGTTCAATTTAGAATGAAGAATCCAGCACCCAACCCGTATAAAGGAATGAATACAAACAATCCATGTTTACTTGTTTTCCCTGTTTATGAGTCTTCCACCGCAAGCACCACGTGTGATGTCTTTTTTCTCGAACAGCAACAGGTATCTATACACACTACCAACGCATGAAATTACCAAAAAAATCGATGCTCAGAAAAATGTATTTCCAGACCCTTAGAGATGGCTCTCATACGATGAAACAGATGCCGCATGTATGGTGACTGTCTACAGGACACCTGGTGCCACACAATCGAAATAGTGGGGAGGTCGTTGAATAGATCTCAAAGTCCTCGAATCGAGTTCAGAAACACGCTTTGAACATGGCAGCGTTGGCGAAGGTTTTCAGCAAGAACAACAACAGCGTAAAGGCACTAGTGAACTAGACCCGGCCGCCCCTCTGACACCGGGGATATTCCTCTCAACTTGTGCGAAATGGCATCTAAGAGCAGCTGTAGTCCTTCTGACCTTAATGATACTACGAAACAATATCGTAACCGTTTTTTATTCCCTTTGGAGGTGAGGCTGTGTGTATTTCTTTTTTCCGCGGCGATGCTGATCTATGCTTGTTTGTTTCCTGTGGCAATTTGGTATTTTTTTTTCGTTTTGACCTCTGGGTAACCTGCATTTAATTGCTATTTTTTTTGTGCTATCCCTACTCTAAAACATAAGTTCTCTTGAGACATCTATCAGCCCCACGCACTTTTCAGAATAAGTTTGGAACTGTTTTTTTGTCGCATTTAACCCGAGCCCTGTCTGCATCGCATCCCCACAGGACCCCGTCAGAGAAACGCGACCGACAACTCGAGGTCCCGGCCCAGAGAAGACGAAAAACAAGTTGCCTCCACTTGCTGGGGCCCGCAGCGTCGACGCTCTCACCGCCGGACCGCTCTATCGCCACTTCGACATCATCTCTGAATTTCATCCAGAGAGCCCGGATTTCGATATGTCACCTTTCGCCTTCAGACTCCGGCAATACTCCCGGCTCCACTATTCCGTCTCGAAGCTTCCACAAATGGACGAGAATGGCAATTACCTCTACAAAGAGTGCGCGCTCGTCTGCGAGTTTCAATGCGTCGCGTTATGCAGCCTCAGTGCAGTGGCACGAATGCTGGTTGGCTCCCTAGGGTGTGGCAAGAATGCTGGTTGGCCCCCTAGGGTGTGGCAAGAATGCTGTTTGGCTCTGGGACTGCGCGGCTGGCCCTCGTTTTCAGTTGGTGTATGCTTCGTGAACACCGTGGGAAAGGCCAAGTCCCACATCACGGGGAGCTGGGCGGACGGTAGGTTCTGGTCCTCACCGGAGGTGTGTTGCTACAGGATCTGGGGCCAATACTCGTCACTGCCCCTGGAAGAAACTGACATGGAATGCTTGCATAAATGGGCCATGAGCATCATGCCACGTGGGGCCCAGGATTTCAAGCCTCTCTTCATCCTCTGTCAAGTGCGAGCCCGCGCCGCCGCTTGCTTGGTGCCACCTGAACTGCTGCCTATTCGAGGCGCGTCTAAGGGCTGCAGGCGCCGGATAGGGGATCTTTAGGTTTCAGTCATTCGTCTCAAGGTAGGTAATGGCAGCAGAGATGCCCCCCTGCTTCTGGGCGGCATCCATCCTGCTCGTTGGCGAGGGATGCGCCTCCCTGGAAGGTGAACTGGATGTGTATCCTATATGCTGGGGCGGCGACATTTTCTTCGCGGCAGAGATGGGAAAACTCGGTTGGCGGAGGAAGAGCAAAGGCTCCCTCGATGGCGGGTAGGGGACCTCTGAGTAGTCTGTCTTGGATCGTTCGAGATGCCATATACTTTCTTGGTTGTACAATTGAAGCTTCTCTGACCCACGGTGTGGAAATCCGGTGGAGGAGATGTTTAGCTTTAGAAACCCTAGATGATATTTGCTGTTTTCAGCTTGGAGGGGAAAGGTTGGCACGAGGGGTTGGTACGAGGGGTTGCCCTTGACAGGGATTGCTGAGAGATTGCATCTTGCAGCAGCTTACCATCAATGACACCAAGCTGACCTCGCTGGCTGTGCGCTCCTACGTTCCTTCGGAATATGGAGAATAGAGCGCGGGGTAGACAGCATCGGTCCTTGGCGAAAAACCTAGAACACATCCTTCGAGGTTTCTCCGTCTCGTTTGTTTGGGCTTCTCCGTCTTGTTCCGCACATAGTCGCCCCCATCAATCCGCCGCCTGTCGGGGTCCACGTGGCCCGAGTCTACCCCAGAAGGGCCGAGTCCCAACCGGCAGCTTTTTAATCTGCTCACAACTCTGGACTCGAGTGCAGTACCCCGTCTTGCTCTGCTCAAAAAGCCCTCTGATAGGCTCCTCTGCCGAAATCGTGAACTCAGGGACAAGGCGGGGCAAGAGGACTGTGCAGAGTCTGATAGCATCCCTGACCGAGGAGAAAGATAATCTCGCGAATGAGCTTGAGCGGACGGTGAAGCTAACGGCGGAGATGCTGAAAGACGTTAGGCAGCAGGTGCGGGACGGCTCTTTTTCATTCTCAAGGTGGGCCCTCATCTGTACAAGCTTGCCAGCCCAGGAGAAGCTATGCCTACCGCAAGTTGTGATACCGACTCAAAAGTGAGGTGCAACAAAAATTTCGGCCACCGCTTCGATTTACTGCCGTGATTTTGCATTAATCTTTCGTTTACGGACACGTCAGCTCAAATGGAGACTCCGCTTTGCCCACACGTCAGCGCGTGGGCTCGAGGGCACTACCGTGCCATCCGGTGCGACGAAGGGGAGCTGGGCGTCGAGATGTCCCCTGGCAAAAGGCCGTGCGCCTGCAACTTGCTCAGTGGGGGCCTGGGCCCGCCTGGCGGTCTGTTCAGCGGGGCCCTTGGCCCGCCTGGCGGCCTGTTCAATTAATCGCTGGGCCCGCCTGGCGGCCTGTTCAGCGGGGCCCTGGGCCCGCCTGGCGGCCTGTTCAGCGGGGCCCTGGGCCCGCCTGGCGGCCTGTTCAGCGGGGCCCTGGGCCCGCCTGGCGGCCTGTTCAATTGATCGCTAGGCCCGCCTGGCGGCATGTTCAGCGGGGCCCTGGGCCCGCCTGGTACTTGAAGCCGTGGGAATGGATTGCGACTTGCTGAATGGGCCTGCCGGACCGGTTCAGGGAAAGGACGAGCAGTCCGCGAAACTCATGCACATCATCAAAATGCTTCGAGCTGTTTTCCGGAAGGAGAAAGATCATTGGCAGTCGGTGCTGGATGGAAATATCCAGGCTGCTGCGGCGAGTTGGCAAACAGAGGTAAGGCATATCACGGCTTTGTCTGAGTGTGCGAGCTTGCTCGGCCGAATGCACGCTGCTTCGCCAGGCAGTCTCCTTGCTACCACACCGCGTAGGAACTGCACGGCTGCATTATATACTTGCTGCGGGTGGAAGAATTAAAAGGCCTCAACACACACTTGGTAGATTCATCTTGATTCACCGGAGCTCTGTGGAGATCGAGACCCCTCGCCAAGCCCCCGCAGGCGTCGTTCTGCCTGCCCACTGAAACCAACCCGCCAAAATCGGCTTGCATTCACCCTTCGACCTCCTCCAACCTACTCCAAACCACCAACCAGCCAGCCCATATTTCCAGCTTCCACCACCTACCCTAACTGCTCCAAAGCCATCTCCAATGCCAGCCTGCCCACAACTTGAGGAGCATCCTAACGCCTGTACCCGCACCAGGGCGCTGTTCATGCGCCCTTCGGTTGGCATGTTTCGCATCACTTGCTGTGTGTGCTGTGACAACCACTTCAGGTTGTTTTGCTATGCATCATTTGCTTGTATTCCCTATTCATTTGTTTGCATGCCCTATCTTGCTTGGTGGCCGATGGTGCCCCGTAGATCACGATCCGCTGTCGGAATGCGGATGTTGGAGAGTTTTGATTGCGTCTTGAGGCTTCAAGTCTGGGCGAGTGCAATGCTACCGGCTCGTGGCCTTGCGCTAGGGTTTGTCCAGATTCCTGTGCTCTTCAAGGCGAATTCAGTCACAGAGACTTCTTTGGTGAGCATGCGCCCTACCTGCCGTTCGATCTGAGGCGCCTAGGTTTCCTCACGGGATCGCAGGTCTTGCAAACCGCAGCTGCTCCATTGCAAGCTGAGCTTGGGGCACTTCAGCGAGAGAGCAAACAGCAAGCGCAGACGTTGAATGATCTCTACACCAATCCCAAGGTGAGAGCAGATGCGGAGCTCTGTTCCTTGCGACCGTGGACACCGCTGTCACCGTGACCTCATGCTTTGCAGACACCCACAAGCTTGCCAGACCACCAGCCCCATCATAGACCCCAGTGGGTCGCCCGCCCAATCATAGGAGGCTGGAGCGGCGGCCCCGACTGAAATTCTAAGATGTCTGTGGCTCATTCATCCTCTGGGCTCCAGCTTACTCAGTTCACCCTCAGAGTTATCCCAGGACCACCTGGCATCTACGTTAGCGTTGTGTCACCCGGCATCTACGTTCACGTTGTGTCACCTGGCATCTACGTTAGCGTTGTGTCACCCGGCATCTACGGTCGCGTTGTGTCACCTGGCATCTACATTAGCGTTGTGTCACCTGGCATCTACGTTTGCGTTGTGTCACCCTGGCATCTCCGTTTGCGTTGTGGCTTCGCCCGGCATCATTGGCGTTGTGTCACCACCGGCATCTCGTTTGCGTTGTGTCGCCTGACATCTCTGATGGCGTTGTGTCACCTGGCATCTACGTCAGCGTTGTGTTGGGCCGGCCCGGTGCAGGAGCTCGCGAGCATGCTGCAGGGTTTAGATCGAGATCAGATGGTCGAGGCGCTCACTGCAATGGATGCTGGCAAGCTCGCCGAGGTGCTGCAAAATATCAGCCCCTTGGCGCTGGTGGACGTGCTCGCGGCGATGGATCCCACGACGCTGGCGTCTGTGTTGTCACTGGTGAGATGGCATACATTCGCCTCTGCTGCGCTTAGGGCTCACCGTCATGCCTGTACAGAATGGGCGTGGCCAGCCATGATGCACACACCACGTCACCGCTGGATCACAATGATCACCAGGCCGGACGTTTAGCAACCTCCCTGGAGGTGCTGGCTGGCCAGCCATGTCGTATTCTTGTCGGATGTGTCACATCCTAGCGGCTGGCTGTGCCGTCTCTTTGGGCCTGGCCACGGCATATATCTTTGGGGACCAGCCATGTCTGATATTCAAGACGGTCCATGCCGCAGGGTACGGCTATGCCGCGTCTTTGGGGCGGGATCTTTTTCGGGGCTGGCGAAAGAGGTCTGGTTCAGGATGGCCGGGTAGATACGATGGGGGGCGAGGAGGGGTGGGCATAAGATCTTGGGGGAGGCGGAGATCGGAGCTGGGGGGTTTGGCTGGAGGGGCATAAGAGCTCCTGGAGTAGAATGGGCGGGCATAAGAGCTGGGGGGCGAGGATGGAGGCGCCAGATGGATTCCAAGATGCTCACGAAGCTTTTGACAGAGATGAACCCGCAAGCTTTGGCAGGGATGTTCGAAAAGCTGAGCGCCAAAAGTTTGACCGACATCTTCAAGAAGACAAATCTCGAGGCTCTCGGTGAGCCCCTGCCCTCGTCAAGGCAGTCATGTCCCAACATCATATCCTCTCGGTGAGCCCCTGCCGTCGTCAAGGCAGTCATCTCCCAACATCATATCCTCTTATTTCCCCAAAACGCCCTGAGAGGAAGACGTGGCTGGAAGACCAGCGAACACCGACCTGAGAATGTTCAGAATGATACCCAAATAATGCTCTTAACGCACCGGGCGGGGATGCCTTTCTGGAAGGGGGTCATCAATGGGGATAGCATTTCTCCCAAACTCAGAAAGGCATACGCCTACTGCCGCGGACAATGGTCGAGATGTTACCCATTCTCTGCACTCCCGCCTTGTGTAGTGCTGGGAGTCCCACGCACGGCATCCCTGCTCTCTCCAGCTTCGCGACTGACGTGTCCGGCGCTTTGTTGCGAGCAGCGCGCGGGCTGGCAGGCATGAGCACGTCCGCCCTCGCCGAGTTGCTGCGGCATCTGCCTCAAGACGTTCTGTCACAGGTGTTGGCGGCCATGCCGCCCTCCTCGCTGGCAGAGCTCCTTGGCCGCATGCAGCCCACCCACGTCGGCGTGGCCCTGGAAGCACTCGCGCAGCTGCACTCCACCCGCATGGGCGAAATTCTGTCCAACATGAGCGCGCCCAGTCTCGCTGACAGCCTGTGCGCGATGCCTCCGGGTGGGACCCAAGGCCTCCTCTCACGCCACGCATCCACCTCAGATTAATATGAACGTGAATTATCGCAGATTGGACTCTTTAACTTGACGGATTCGCTACACCGCTACTACCACGAGCCGGATGCCTGCGGGAGCATGCCACGGTGGAACTAGGGATCTGAGGGCATCCTGCGAGGCGCTCCATCTCTTCCATGCCCTAAGAAGCGACCAAGTACAAATACGATTCCAAGTGTTGCCTTGAGATAAACCATAGGGAATAAAACGAGACTGAGGAGGAGGGAAGAAAACCGGACGTAGCAACTGAGATGGAGGAGTCCAAGATTCAGGTGCGGCGTTGTTGGGACGGCGTTGTTGGGACTGCAGGTGACCTGGGAGAGGCGTTGTCGCACGCTGCGACTGATGTGCATGCAGCCGAGCTGTCGAAGGTGCCCGTGCCAAAACAAGCGGCCGTCCTCGAGGCCATGGACGATGCAGTATTGGCTGATGTGCTCGGGCGCTTGAACCCAAGCATTTTCGGCGCTGTGTTAGGGAAAATGTCGAGCACCAAGTTCGCCGCTATCCTCAACGCGGTCCCTCAGGAGGTGGTGCCTCGCTGCGCCCGGGGCTACGCTCGACCCTCTGATTGTTTGGAAGGCAGGAGGGTGGTACCGGGATCCCCGGCCCCTGACCATCGAACTGCCGGGAAGGCATGCTTCTATCTCAACTGCGGTGCAGCTGCAGAGCACCGTGGGGATGCGCTGTTAGGGTCCTCGCTGTCAGGACGCCCTGCTGGAAGGAATGATGTAACCATGTGCGGGTTGCGGTGCAGATGCTTGCGCAGACTCTCAGCCAGGCGGAAGTGGCGAGCATGAGGGAGTGTTGGCCCAGCAGCGACGAGTTCAGCGTATCGATGGGCGGGAGTCTGAGCACTTCTGCATCTGCTGCACCTGTCAAAGCCGCCGCTCCAACTGGCGCAGGAACCTCTACACCTCGAGATCAAAACCTCGAGAACAAGACCTCGAGAACCCCGAGATCAAAACCTGCAACACCAGGAGCGGCTGCCCCCGCAGCATCAAGCTCAGCTGCTCAGACAGTGACGCTCGCGTCCTTGCAGCAGCTGGGGCCAGGGGAGTTGCTGGCGCTCCTGCAGGGACTGCCCCGCGATGAGCTTGCAGCATGCCTGCAAGGTCTCCCTGCCGGCGCCGCGCAGACGCTGCTTCAGAACAACCCCACCGGCGCCCCGCAGGGCTCACTACCGGGCCCTGCTGCCGGAAGCGAGCGCGGAGGGGTGAAAGCCGCCTCCGGCAGTACCATGCAGGCACTGCAAGCACCAGCAGGTGGCGGCAACGAGGACGGCGGGCGCACACAGATGCGGCCATCGGATTTAGCAGGAGAAGCTGGCGGGAACGTCTCCACCTCCGATCACCATGATCAGGTGAGAAGCAGGCGTCAGCGAGAAGCACGCACGTGAGCAAAATAGGTCACAGGATCCCTGCGACTCCTGCCTCCGCGGCGGACTGCAGCATGCTCCCTCCGGCCCCCCACGAGAGGAAAGGCCCCAAAAACAGTAACTGGACTACACGATGGGGGGCCTACACGCTTTGCACCTCCCCGAGGACAGCCCCCCTGCTGCCTTGCGCGTGATCCACACACTGCCTGGGAACACTCTCCCACATGCCCCCCTCTCGACACAATGCTTGTAATGTCCCGAAGTGTGTGCTGAATCCTTTGATCCCCGGCGTGGGTACATAGTGCAGCCGGTCTTCTGTGGCTACGGGGTGCTGAAGGAGTTGGTCCAAGGATAAGCACGCACATCATGGATAAGCCACACATCGTGGGTCAGGTTTCAGGACGCGAGGCTTTGGAGCTTTTGGAAAGGCGTGGGGTGGCAGCTCTCAACGGGGGCTTGGTGGTTGGGACGTGTCTTAGGAAGGTGGAAGGTTGGATGTAGGCCGGGTTTCGGCGGGACAGCTTCAGTGCGCAGGCCGAGCAATGGCAGAATCGTTTAGGTGGCTACGCGAGGACTAGGGGGTTTCGGTCTCAACACGGGAGCTCGGGAGAGTCCGACGAAATGCCCCGGTATATATCTCCGACTCCCGGCGCGGGTACACGGTGTAGTTAACTGGGAAGTCGCGGGGAGAGGACCCTGCTTGTAGGGCGGGAGGAGCACGGTGGGTGTAAAGGAAGGGCTGGCTCTGATGGATTGGGCGTGGGAGGATGCAGAGGTGAACGCGGTACACTTGGGATGCACCACGTGGTGGGGGATACAGGTCCGGAGGCATGGGAGTGGGTTGGGGTGGCAGACCCGACCCAGCCCCAGATTAGGCAGGCGGGGGTGTTGAAGGGCAATGGGGCGAGGCTGGGCGGACGGCATCGCATTTCTCGGAGAGCACTGAGGTCATGTGGCGGAGGCGGAGGGCCGCTTGTGGCGGAGCTCAGAGGGCGCGAGTTGGACGCAGGAGCAGGGTCACAATCGAGGCGGGGTTTCGCAGGAGAGGTTTGCAGAGGGGGCGGCTGCCCACAGCTTGGCTAGGTCGCCTGCCCGGGACTGGAGGTGTGAAAACTGGGGAACACGGCGCTGGCTGAACGGTTGCACAGCTCCTGACCGCATGCTATCACTAGGAGGCAGCGGTGGGCGCCACATGGCGGTTATGGTGATGAGCGATTTTGGGGAGTGCCCGGCGATGACCTATCTTGGGGAGTGCACGGCGATGACCTATTTTGGGGAGTTTGGGAGTGCCTGGCGATGACCCTATTTTAGGGATGTGTGGCATTTTCCTATTTTGGGGATATTGTGTGACCTAATAAAGATGCCGGCGATGACCTATAATGGGGATGCCACGGCGATGACCTATCTTGGGGATAGCACGGCGAGACTCTGCGGCTTTGGCGATGCTTACCCCTCAGTCATCCCCTGTGCCGCCCGGGCGCTTGCATGTACTCGAGCAGTCAGGCGAACTCGACGGATCCTATAAGGGACTCAGGATTCACACGACTCGTGCTTCCAGTAACGGTGAACGCCGGCCAACCACCGTCCGTGTTCTAGCTTGATTGATCCTCCGGGCAGGGTGCAGTCGTGGCTTTCTTGGATGCCGAGTTTCCAAATTCTTTCGAACGCTTTTGCATACCGGTTTTCAGCTTAAACTGTTGAGTGTGTCAAAAGGTATGAACCGATGAATAAACCCTATTATTTTCGGTTATCTTTAAGTGTTAGAGAATTGATAAATATATGCATGCATAAGTTAACTAGCTAGTATATTAAGTGTTGATTAGTGTAAACTAGGTTTATTAACATATACGCAAGTAAAACCAAGCAAGTTCAAGCAAGTTCAAGCGGATACATGCGTATATGTTAATAAACTTATTTTGCACTAATCACAACTTAATATACTAGTATCTTCACCTTAGCTAGTTAATTTATGCACGCATATATTTATCAATTCTCTAAAACTTAAAGATAGCCAAAAATAATAGGGTTAGATTCATCGGCTCACAATTTTTGACGCACTCAACCGTATAAGCTGAAAACCAGTATTCAAATTCTTTCGAATGCTTTTGAGTGGTGTCACCAAGGAAGTCCAATCTCCCTTCAACACACACACACACACGCACTCACGCTCGCACTGCTGATTCGACGGTGGGGATTGTGCAATGGTGGATGCAGAGAAGCGCCCGGGAGGAAGGCTGTGGCAGCACCAAGATCCGTGCCGAGCTGGCCACGGTTGTGGCAAAGCTGGAAGACAGCAAAATTGTAGAAGGATTCACCGCGGAAATGATGGCGGAACTTGATACCTTATCCAAGGCACTGGACCCGCCCGCCTCCCCGCCCTTCAATGCACCTCCCACCTCTTCCTGGCATACCCCTCCAGCTCTTTCAGGAATGCTCCCTCTGACCCTGCTGATCTGTAAGTTCTCCGAACCCCCCCGGCATTCCCCCTCCAGCTTCTTACCTTTGTGCCTTTGAATATTCCTCCAGGCTTGTTGCACGACACATTCCATATCCCCCCTCCATTGCTCATGCTTGTAATCTGCCTCCATGCCTGCTGCTGTGCGCCACTCTGGTCCCCCATTAGAACCCTGCATCCTTCTTTCACTTCCGCACCCCATCCTTCTCGAGCCCCTTGCGTAATTCCTCCAGGCACGCTATACGCCTGCTCCACCCCCCCGAAAGGTTCCCCGCATCGGAGGAAGCATTGAATTTGACTCGTAGAATAGGCGATCTGACTGCCCCCCAACCCCCGCCTCCCTCCGCGCTGTCATCAAGCAGGACGACAAGGAGGCCATCCTGGCACACCTAGCGGAGATGGAGGAGAACATCCGGCCGCAAGTGGGGCATCTCAAGCAGATGTGCGAGGCGCAAGGAGAGGTGACGCGGGGCGCTGTGGAGTCGGCACAAGGTATTCAGCGCCACGTGGCAGCGCACCAAAAGATGGCCCGCGCCATGGTGAGGCGCCTCTCGCTGCTTCCTGCGGCACCCACCGGAGATGCGCCACTCAGGCCTTCAATGATCGTGCCGAGGGGCTGGAAGAGCGACTTCCTGCAGCAGCTGTTCGCGGAGGAGAACTTGGTGCTGATCAAGACCATCGGGGACGTCGCGGTGAGTGCAGGGACCCCCATCGCGCGGGGCCGCTCCGTCTTTGGAGTGGGCTCCTTGCAGACGTGGCGTCATTCGCATGGTACCCTAGCCGCCTTGTGAGCATGCGGCAGCTGCGGTTGCCGAGGGAGCACGAGGTCGGATGGTCTCTAGCGATTGGCGACGTCGTGATTGGTGTGTGACGTCGTGGATGCTGGTTGCACACCGATGGGCTTCGATGCGCGTGTGACGTAATATCCATGCAGTTGCGTATATGCTACGGGAGTCACGTCAGTCACGTCATGGGCACTTGTCACCACAACGATGCGCTTCGATGCGCGTGTGACGCAATACCCATGCAGTTACATGCATGCTACGGGAGTGACTCACGAGGAGCTATATAGGACCCTTGCTACCGTCATGCTACGAAGGGGTATATTTTATTTGCGGCCAGGTTCGGCGGAGGCAAGGATGGTGAAATTTCAGCCGCTGCCAGCTTCAGTGGAAGCTTTTTCCGTCTCGTTGACTCGGGCGTGCGTGTGGGGGCTGTGTGGAACCTGGGCTCAGAAAATATCCATGCGGGCTTTCACGTACTTGAACCACACGTATGGCATCTTTTCGACGCTCATGGACCTACAATACGACCCAACACTTGAAGACGAGCAGGAAATCAGGAGTGTTCACCCAGAGAACGATTTCAAGTCCTTTGACGACTGCGTGTTTGATGTCCTCGCCTCCCTTCACCACGTCTCAGTGACGGAGGGGACGGCTTTTTTGGCCCGGAACCTCGATTCCGTGGAGTACAAAGCCTGCAATCAATGGCTGGCGGCCTCGAAGCAGCAGGCGCCTGATGCAGCGGTAGGAGCAAGCACACGTCCTTCAAAGCGCCTAAAAACCCCAAAACCCTAAACCTTAAAATCTCCTGGCAAGGTCTCTCAGAAGCAAAGGCACCTCCAGGCAGGGTCTATCAGGAGAAAAGGCACCTCCAGCCAGGATCTACCAGGAGTCAGGAGCACCGCTGGGTAAGGTCTTGCAGCGAATGCAGTCCCTTGCTTTCTTGTTGAGGGACACGGCGGCAGAAGGGGGCGCCCCGTTAACGTAAGACCACGGTTGCATCCGGCGTTGCCACACCCGGCGTGCAGGTGGGCGCCTGCCCTTCAAGGTTGCACGCGTAGTAGCAGAGGGAACTGTGGGAGCTCGGGGGCCTGGCATAAGTGCAGGCCGGGGTGAGGACCGTGTGGGTCTCAGGGCGCAGCAAGTGCCGTGGAGGTGGTATTTGAGGGCGAGACGAACACCATGGCCTGCGGGTACATCTCCGTCGAGCCGGTTGCCCACGGCGTCACAATCCCCATCATTCTGTCCGACAGCTGTCCCATGAAATTCCACGGCGACTGCTACGGTGCGAGGCATTGAAACCCGTGACCGCCGCTGTGCCTGATGGGTCGATCGCCCCTCTTCTATGGGCACCACCATCGTGAATTTTACCTTTTGCATGTCGCTCAGGGGGATGACCTGGACGCCACTTGCTGCTTCATGGCACGTTCCGAGGTGCACCTTGTTTTGGCTCCCCTGGCGGCGTGCAGCAGATCACCGACGCCGGAGTGGACTGGAGCACTTCGCTCTGGAACCGGGGCACGAGTTGTCGTGTGTGCGGCATGCATGTGACTGCATTCATGGCATAACCATGGACCAACGGGTCCCATCCATCGACCGTGAGCCACTGGGGGGCATGCCAGCAGGGTCCGCTTACTCCGTAACCCTGGGACCAACTATTGTTGGGCGATGATCGGTCACATCGTATCATCTTTCCATGCTGCTTTGCATCTGGGTTGTGAATATGTATGAGTTGGTGGTATCTTGTCACGGCCCTGCTCTGCTCCTGATTTGCTTCTCACATCCACTGGGCCACTGGCTTTTGTCGGCTGATTCCATGCCATTCAGTGTGTGTGGCACAGAGATGCGAGGCACGCCGGCCTTAGGGTTTGATAGAGCAGTAGAAGAAAAAATGGTCTTAGAGAGGCGAGAGGGGGTCGGTGGCCTCAAGGAATGGGGGCAATGCCTAAGGAGTGGTTGGCATAGACAGCCAGCGAGGTCGTTGTGGATAGAATGAAATGATGACGTGCGGGGGAAGCGGGTTGCGAAGCCGTGGCTGAGAGATAGCTGGGGCGTTGCTCAGGAGCGGTGACTTTCCTGGGAATGTTGGAAGACCTTGAGAAGGGACATGCTGAGCTACAGCTTGTGGCGCCGGGCATTGCGCTCGCTGTTGAACACGCCAAGAGACACATCGACTGTGCGCTGCCAGAATCCCTTCACACTTTCCGCAAATCCGCATTAGCAGTGCTGCTTGAGATGTTGCCACTTTATACACTCTGTCTTTTTATCTGCATCCTTAGTACCCGTGACATGCTTTTCACATCCCCATTCGCACATCATACAGCATTCTCACAAACGGATCCTCATCGTCATCACGCCTCACATTCTTTCTTATTTCCTCAGTCGACTCCGCATTATTCCTCACATCTTCATTTCAAAATGTATCCCCTTCCTCGACTCTCCGTGGGTCCGTGTGCATCCTCATCCTCATCCCCGCTTGCGCCCTTCTTGCAAACGGATTCCCATCCTTATTACTCGACGAATCCGCGTTACATCCAAGTTCTCATCCGCAATGTTCCGTATGGTCACGGCAACCGCACTATTGCGTGGGAGACTGAATGTTCTGAAACCTTATAAAGCATGAACATCCTAGTGCCCGGTAGACCTTGTGTGCTGCAGTTGCCGGATCTGCCGGCTCTTTGCGACATCTGAATAAAGTGCAGGGATCGGGTGACGGGGTGCTTGATTACGCAGCGAGTCAATCAGACATTCACTCCGCGCTCTCTCGGCTCACAACCAACAAGGGGGTCGGGGCCCCTCTGCGAATCCCCCCAAAAGTGCCTCAGACAGGGCGTGCCTTTAGAAAGTTAGAAAATGCGTACCGAGTGCCACCCAAAACGTCCCTGTGAAAGCGGTTGCTCATATGGCGATGGCATCTCTTCCCCATCCGGTTGCAAGAGGGTGTGTGAGACCGGGGCGGGCCGGGTGTTGATCGTGTCCAGAGAACTTCAAGGATTGATATGCAACAGACGCTGGAGATGCTGCAGGAGAAGAAGTCGGAGATAGAGAGGCTGATGAGTAGTAAGCAAATTAGGTGCCGTCCTGTTGGATTCCCACGTCCCCTGTTCCCTGCGCGATGGGGCAAAGCCGTGGCGCTGAAGGGCGCTTGCTCTCCCGGGACACCCGCAGGAACAAGATGTTTGAGTTGAGCCGCTACCCGAGCGCCCCAAGGTACCGCCCACGCGCGCTTCGCCACCGTGCGCTGTCCGCCTCACTCCCTGCACTGAGCTCTCCGCCCTACTCTCTGCGCTGTCTCTCACATCCGATGACCTCACAATTTGCCATGTACAATTTGTCAGACTCTTTAATGCCTGCATGCGGTGCCGAGGATTTGAATTTACGCGGAGTGGACATGCTCAGGCAAGTGGTGCTCGTTGCGACGCTGGTGACGTATATATTGGGCTCTGACAATATCAATGACTTTGTAGAGGTGCGCCCGGAACCCGCCTTTGGTGGCCGACGTCCCTAACTGCTTGCCCTAGGGACGCCAGCGCTCCCTGCGCATCGCTATCCCTCTTGTGGCCAATAGCGTGCGAGCAAACGTTTCTATGAATAGCGCCGCTGCCTGGCCGCTGAGAGCCTTCCCCGGCCGAGGGCAGGTGCAGGTTGCGGTGCTCAATCGGTGTGTGCGACCCTGGCGCCACCGCTCGCTGTATGCCTGGTGCCACGCGTGCCAGCCATGGATGACAGTCTGTTGGGCGATGCGGGCCGCATGGTGTTAGAAAACACGCCCACTGTGCTGTATCAGCGCTTGCCTTGCATGTTACGAGCGCACGGCTCGTCCACCTGGCTGAGAGCGGAAGGGACGCGCTCCGTCAGGAGAAGCGCGCCATCCCACACGATCGGAATCCCCTTAAGAATCTGTGGGTGAGCCTCCCTGGGCGTCTCTTTGTGCTCATTCCTGGGACTCCTTCTAAAGCATCTGTGCATGAGTATCCCTTTGTGCCCGCTCCTCGGCGGCCCTCTGCGACACTTCTACGATCTTTGCGGCCAGGACCTGTAGACACTCTCTGGCAACCTCGCCGTCGTGGTGCCAGTAGCCGGCTTGCAGCTCAGAAAGAAGTCACTTCAGATCAGACAGAAATATTTCTGCCTTTTAAGGAAATGCTCTCTCGAATATATATTTGGTCACCCGAAGCTGTAAAGTTCCTGAATGCTTCTCACATCCACTGGGATGATGGTGGACTGGATTTTGTCGGCGGGCCTCGTGCCGTTCGGTGCGGGCGGTATCTTGCCACGGTCCCGCCCTGTTTCTGAATGCGTATCGCATCCGCCGATGGTGGTCTGGCTTTTGTTGGCGGGCCTTGTGCCGTTCTGAGTGTGCACTGCATCAAATGAGAGAGAGAATGCGCAGTGTTGACAGAGCCTGGAACTGCCACTGATGAGATCACTGTGGAGGCCGCTCCAGGAACAAGCCAGGGTGGAGATGCGGGTCAAAAAGAAGAATGGCATGAAAGAGAAAAACATGGACGATGATCTTATACACAGGATGATGAGTTTCGCACCGTCGGGCGATGATAAAGGGGTGAGCATCATCCCTTGCGCCCCTTACGCGCTCGAGAGAGATCAACGAGGTCAATAGGCACTTGTGAAATGGGAAGGCAGAAGAGACAGTGGCGGTTTCAATGCACGTGTGGATTCGGGTGCTGCGGAAATTAGCGACAGCCTGGATGCACTTGTGAAAGTGAAAGATCAGCGATGGTCTGGATACAGTTATTACTTGTCAGCACTTGTGTACAAAATCGAGAATGAGTCGATGCTGCACTTTGGAAAACTGCCCTTTTTCGTCACACCGCCGCATCTCATTTCGGTGATCGGTGACTCAACTTTTTGTCGGAAAGAGCATGCGATAAGAGAGTAGCAAACACATCATGATATTACTTCTTCTGATGCAGGCTTACTTTGCCGTTTGATGTGCGCAGGAACATAAAGTGGAGTTAATGAATAGCATTCTCGAAACAGTGAAAAGAGAAGATGTGATCGCTTCATCCAAGTCAGCTGGTGAGATGTCCTGCTCTTCTTCACAGTGCAGGATATTTATAGGCGAGGTTTGCTGCTCTGGGCCCCACTCATTAGTGCAGTGGCTGTCACTCATAGCGCCATGTCGCCCCACATGGTATACTTGCCGCCATTTGTAGCACTGAGCCTCATCGCTTGGTGTAATGGCTGCCAGTCATAGGGCTCTGTGATATTGCATGATTTATATGGCTGCCATTTACCTTGCTGGGCGTCATCACACGGGGTATTGGCTGCCATTCATAGTGCTGGCCTTCGCCGTATGGTAAACTGCCCACCTTTTTGCATCATATTTGCCACTTTTTCGTTTAGAGTACTACCAATATTATTTTTTGGGGGGGAGGTTGGTTGGTATATGGGAACCTTGGGAAGGTTTCTGATGATGTTTCAGTAATTACTGTACTGTATGGTACCATTGCAGAATGTGGTAGCAGGTGCAGTTGGAAACCAACGTACTTGCTTTGCTATCGTTGACTTTGAGTATTCCGGTTATATATAACTTCGATGTTATATGTGCAGTATAGTCCAGGCGCAACAATAAAAATCACCTTCCATGATACGTATTCCCCTTGGAGACATCTTGGAGATTGAAGCAATAGTCTATAGCTTTGGTGCTATGAAGTTTGCGACCTCTCATATGTTAACAGCTTGTTTTGGGTATGATGTGTCTGATCGTGGGACTTCACTCTTGAGATTAGTATTCTGAAACGGATGTTGTGTGGACAGGCTTTATGTATGATTGGCTGGTTGTTGTAAGACGGCTTCAGGGAACCCTTCAGGCTTTGGAAACGACGGACCCGTAGCCTTCATGAAGCTGGCTTCGAAATTGAGACCATTTTTGAGCAGGCATCTTTATATATATATATATATACATGTACTCATATGAATTTTAGGAAGAGCTCATAATAGTTTGGAATCACTTTTTTGCATACGTGACACACACCCCTTGCATGTTTATTCATTAGGTTTGGAGCAAGCTTGTGTGGCTGCGTTGGATAAATTAGAAACTCCAAGCATGTCCAGTTCTGTTACATACCTGGGTTAGGCAACCTTCTAAACGAAAACCTCTCCATTAGCTAACTATCATTTTTTTGAGCTTCAAAGAGCAGTACGGTATAACGCTCACACGCGCTCACAGCGCAAACAACGATCGGATGATTGTATAGATTATTAATCATAATTGTTATTGCAATTGCACGTATAGCCGGCAACCTACCTGCAATCAAATTTGGTTGGTTTGCAGTGCATGATACTAGAAGAGACCGCTTCGGTCACGTATGCTAGTACCTTGTTCAGAATCGCCCCAATTTTGAAGTTATGTGTATCAGAAAGTGGGATTTCGTTCAAATGAAACTCAAATGTAGACCGGCAATCAGACCACGGGCCTAACCTTGACCGCGATAGTCATCGGATTGTCACTAGGATGCGAACAGTCCGTCCGATTGTACGGGGGGGGATGTGACACTATTGGGGGCGGAGAGGTCATTTTCAGCTGCTGATCACCGCACAGATTTATGAAACGAGTGAGTTGAATTATAGATTCATGATTCTTAGTTTTACATTACAATTGGCATTTGCTCGGACTATACTGCGTCCGATCATTTTGCTATGCGCTCATCGCGCTATGCAATGTACGGCAATAAGCCCACGGCACCTGGGGCTGGTACACACGTCGACTTCATCTTTCCTGGACTTCGAAGCCGTACTGTAAGTAAAACCCATTATAGTTGTCTGTTTACCGGTATTGCATCGCCAGCCCCGCCCATTTCGGTTATGCCGGTTGCACATTTGTTAACGAAGTCTGAATTTCGAAATCCGCAATATAATATAAGCGCGGTGTGTGTATGTGGATTACGCCTGTACTGTTATATATCCGCCACAAGTGGCTACTACCTAGTCTGCGGCACTCTCATATGCAAAGTTAAGGCCAAGGGGTTATATCCCTTACAATCCTACATATGCTATCTTGAAGCTACAATACAAACTGATGCTTATAGAAAATTATTGTTATCTTTTTAGAACAGAGACTACATCTGACTGCTGCCCCTTATGCCCCCCATCTTCTTCTGGGAGTGCAGCCGCTGTAGAACTACCTATGCTAACTACCTCCTTAGAGATTTCAAGGAGCAGCAATTGCACCTTCTCCTTGTTGACTGAATGGGTACAGGTGGAGAGTTGGGAGACGCAGCTCTGAGCCGGCAGGTCATCAACAGCCCTGGGATTTGGGACCGCAGCGCTGCTCTGCAAGTCTGCATATTGTCTCTCCACGGTCAACGGAGCAGGGAACGCAACTGGGCATCTGAAATCGAAGGCATCTGAAATCGAAGGCATCTGAAATCGAAGGCATCTGAAATCGAATTAATTTTCCACTAATTGAAAAACTTTTCAGCCCAGTGTAGGATTGCAGTGAGAGCAACTCCGCCAAGAACTATGACGATGCCTGTTTCGGCGGGAACCATTCTCAAGGCAGCGACAAGCAGTATCCCGCGCAGCCCCCACGTCAAAATGTGTGCACTCTCAATCTTTTCCACCCACTGCCGAAAGCTCCGAGATCGCATCCGCAAGTAGAACGCCGCCACTCCACGTATTATGCAATCGCCTGCGTGGACAATCAACAACCGATCTCGTTCGAAGGTTGACAGCAATCATCGGGGATCCGAAGTGAGCAGCGGTGACAAGTTACATGCGCAGTGGCCTGTTTCAATACAGGCAAGCGACAGTGATGCTGATGTTGCTCGGATTGTCACGACACTTGCTCTCTGGAACCACGTTGCCAGGGGCACCGAACAGTAGCCTCCAGGGCCATGAGCTGAAAGAGAGCTTCGTGAGAGATCATCGAGCTGAGGGAGCTCTTATAAACAGAGCTGCGAGGGAGGGTCAAGCTTACCCAAAGTGAGTTCAGAAGGCAGAATGGACAGCCCTGTGAATAGCACAAACGCAGTCGGGCCACCGATCTCCCAAACAGTCATGCCCATCCAGGTGATCGCATCCATACCCACTTGTATCTTCGCATTGTATCCTGAAGGAAGAGAGAATTTTGAATGTCATTTACGGTGTAAAATTGAACGTTGCTGGAACAGTTAACGACCGAATGGAGCTGAGCCAGCTTGAACAGAGTTGAAAAACGTCAGCTACGAGCTCAGCGGACAATTACTGGAAATAATGCATATGAGAAGCTGAAAAACGCGTAGGTGAGTGCTGCCTCAAGGCAATAGATGCCGCAGCAGGACTAAGCCACTGATACTCCCGCGTTGCTTCCAGGGCTGGAATACTTTCAAGGGGACAGAGGATGGCATCCCCGAGAATCGCCGGGAACGATACCCAAGATTTGGGTGACGCCGAGTAACGACCAAGTGTTGATGTTGAATGTCATGCATATCATCGCGAACGCGAGGCAACAAATGCTGAGCCATAAATGCAAATCAAAAGGTAGTGGCAGGGCCATTATGATTGGAGTATTCAACGGCTTGATGTTTAGAAGGAAGTAGTGCAGGGTCACAGCCGAAATCACGTTGTAGAAAAGACGAGAATAAGGTCCCAAGAACGAGCTACGAGGAGATATAAGACTATGTGGTAGCACAAAAACGAAAGCTCGTGGAACGTTGTGTCGCAAAAAATGCCACACATCTTCGGCCGGATCGTTACTCGGATAACCCGAAGAAGCCAGATAATTCGATAGCCATGGAGCCCGGTGCCCAAGATGGCTCACCCAGGCGACGGTACATGCGAGAATCCAGAGCACATATCCCGCTAACGTGATCACACAGAAGCTCTTGATACAATACTTAATCGGTTGTTTTGAGAAGGAAGCTTGCCCAACCGCGAATGGAGACCTTGGACGTTTGTCCATGCTAGGCAACTTTTGAAGAGCACCCAACCACTACTAGAGATCGTCTTCCCCCCCGACAGAGAAAGTGTTACACTTGGGGAAACAGTGGTTTCCGTAGGCCGCACTTTAAGCAGGCATCGCTACACTCTATCAGTTCATCTAACCGAGTTCCCAAACGCAATACTATCCCAAATGCAGCAGGACTAATGCAAAGCGAGGTTTGGAACCTGCACAAAATACACCGTTATCACAGTCGTCAACGTAGCGGTAAGCGACTCTACAAGAAAATATAATACAACTTTCGCCTTCACAGTGAAGAATCTGAATGAACGACATCAAAGATACAGACAACGAAGTCGTAAGCAGTGTAAAGTTACATTATTGCATATCGCGTTTCTCAGGAGGTACTTGAGTGGCTAAGCAATGCTCAAGCATACCTGACAAGCAAATTGGGGTGCCGTTGCAGAAATTTCCTCGCTCTCTAAGCTGGTGTGCGTTAATTTGCTGCCGTACACAACAGGATATAGTTTCCTACAAAAAGAAACCCGGATGTACTCACCAGAAGACAACCACTCGATTCCTTGTTCTTTTATGCGTGTTTGCTGTTTCCGCCAACCCGATACAGTACTGACAACTCCTGGCAGGGTAAAAAAGTGACGACCCCACACGCTTTAAAAAAAAGAAAAAACGATTTTTTTTAAAAGCTACGGCCAACCTTAGGGCTCTAGAACCCTTCGATCGATAGAAAATGTCAAAATGACCTCAAGTACTGTAAGGTGTATCATACAAACTGTAGATGTAGAGAAGGCTCCAGGCTTTAAAATTATTAAAATAAAAAACGGTATCGCTTCGCCTTGCTCGACCCAGCTCGGATAGAGAATCTGCTTTGCATGAACAATCTCGATCTGTTTCAACATGCGATCGGATGGTGACACATCGACATGCTCGAGCATTTGCAAGTTGAAGTTCAAAGTTGCTCGAAACCCGAACCAGCTTCGCCTGCAAGCGAGCGGGAACCAGTAAAATGGCCAACTTCAGAAGGGCGATACATCTGACGCGCGTCTCGACAGCCAGACGGTCTACAGTACTCAGACGCCTGCATATAGTATATAAAACAGTCGTGAGCTCGTGAGCGCTGTAAGAAGCTCGAGCTGCCGAAAGTCTCGATAGCACAGCGTTTATCCCAGGCTTAGAAGCTTCACACACAGCGGCAGCTTTTGCCAGCTCTTGTGAACCTATTTCATCGAGGCCGGCTCGTCCTTTATTATTCTATTGCACATTGTGCAGTTCGAACACCCGCATCAATCTTGCAAGACCAAGAGGTACGGACTGTTATGTCCACGAAGTCCAAATTTTGGTTCAAGCTATAGGAGGCATGCTCTGCCCAAGCATTGTTCTGGAGGAGCTTTAGGCGAATCGCAGAAAAGAAGTGCAGGGGCTATCTCTCTTGAAGTCAGCGGAAAAAGAAGCTGTCGTGCCCTCCGATTTCCCAGTTCGGGAATGTCAGCCATGCATGGCGGATGTCATGTTGCCGTGTCATCCCAAATCAGCAAAGTGGTAGCACCCGTGGGTGCAATCGCGCTGTGTCAAGAGGCCCAGACATAACTTCACTCCAACTCATCGCTTCCCAGAGTCATCTACATATTTCCTGATAAGTCAGCGACCAGACGCTTTAGAGCCAGGCCCGCGCATTCCCCAAACGACACTCGCCGAACTCTGATAGTGTTGTGGGCAAGTGCGGGTCCTCGGCGCGGCGCGGCGGACCCTGTTCTGAGGTCGTTCCGTCGCGGCCTCTGGGTTTGAAGCAGCCACGCACGTTATTGAAAGGATGGGGGGTTCGTTGCTTTTGGGGGCACGGCCAGGGATGGTCAGGGATGGCGGGGTGACCGCACCGGAGGGTCACCTCGGAGACGCGGCGGTGGTGCAGAATGCTGAGGATTCCTTTCCGACGTTGGGAATCTCTCTCGTGGCGTTGCGGCGCTTCGTGGCTGAGCACGCGCAGCGGCTGTCGCAAGGGCTGACCACTGAGGAGGTCTGCAATGAGCTGGTGAAACCGGCCACCGCGGCAGGGCAGTGCAGCTATGTAGAGCTGCTCGCGCGCGGCGGCGAGCGCCCCGGTGCGGCGACGGTTTTCGTGTCGCACGCGTGGCGGTATAAGTTCCAGGAGCTGGCGGACACGGTGCTGACGCTCGAGGCCACGGAGGCCCCACAGCCGGCGGAGACCTTCGTGTGGATCGACGTGTTCAGCGTGAATCAGCACAGATCCCACGAGCGCGACTTCACGTGGTGGAGCACGACGTTTAGGGAGGCGGTGCGCGACATCGGGCACACGCTGGTGGTGCTGGCGCCCTTCCACGACCCCATCCCGCTGACGCGCGCCTGGTGCCTTTTCGAGATCTTCAACACGGTGGACACCGGCGCGGTGTTGGACCTGCGCCTGTCCGCAGTGGAGGGGGCGTCCTTCACGGAGGACCTGCGGGGCGGGACGTTCGACTTCAACGCGTGGGTGGCGAGGGTAAACCTCGAGCGCGCGGAGGCGTGGGATCCGTCGGACCTTGCGCAAATTATGGAGGTGGTGCGAGCCTCGGTGGGCCTCGATGAGCTCAATGCGCGCGTGATCGCGGCTCTGAGGGATTGGCTTGTTGGCGAAGGGCTGAAGGTGCTAGACGACCTCCCGGTGCCGCGCTCCCTCTCCGCCTCCACGTTTGTCGGCCACCTCGGGCAGCTCATGATGGACCAGGGAAAGCTTCACGAGGCTGAGCCGTTATTCCAGGAGGCGCTGGAGGAGACTCGTACGAGACTGGGCGATGCCCACGCGGATACCCTGCGATGCATGGACCGTCTGGCGGGGCTGGTCATGGCCCAAGGCAAGCTGGAGGAGGCGGAGCCGCTGTGCCGTGCGGCGCTGGAGGGGTTACGGACAGCACTCAGCGATGACCACTCAGATACGCTCACGTCCATGGATCGCATGGTTGGGCTCCTGAGGGCTCGAGGCAAGTTGGACGAGGCGGAGTCGCTGCTTCACGAGACACTGAGACGGCGACGTGCGACGCTGGGGGACGCCCACCAAGACACGCTCCAGTCGGTAGCGTGTCTGGGCAGCCTGCTCGAGACCCAAGGCAAGCTGAACGAGGCCGAGCCGTTGCTTCGTGAAGCAGCCAGCAAGAGTCGCGCCATACTGGGCAACGCCCACCCAGATACGCTAAAATCCGAGGCGTGCCTCGCGAACCTGCTCCTACGCTCCGGGACCCAAGCCGAGCTGGACGAGGCCGAGCTGTTGTGCCGTGAGTTGGCGAGAGTCAGCCGCACCAAGTTGGGCGAGGACCACCCCGCCACGCTCAAATACATGTATGGATTTGTGGAGCTCCTGAGGGCGCAAGGCAAGCTGGGAGAAGCCGAGCAGTCGTGCAGGGAGCTGCTCGCTTTGAGCCGTGCCAAGCTCGGCGACGCGCACAGTGAAATATTGGGATACAGCAGCAGCCTGGCAGTACTCCTGCACATGCAAGGTCGGATTGGGGAGGCCGAGGAGCTGTACCGCCAGGTGCTGAGTGAGCATCGGGCCTTATTTGGTGACACCCACCCGGACACCCTCGTGCACCATGATAATCTCGCGCTGCTGCTTCATGAAGAGGGCAAAATGGAGGAGGCCGAGCAGATGCATCGCGAGGTGTTGGAGGGGAGGAGAGCGAGGCTCGGTGGCTCCCACCTCAATACGCTTCGATCCATGAACAATCTCGGGGGGGTCCTACAAGCCCAAGGCAAGCTTGTCGAGGCGGAGCCTCTCTTCCGTGAGGCGGTAGATGCAAGCCGCCGGGAGCTCGGCGACACGCATCCGGATATGCCCTTGTACATAAGAAACCTCGCTCGACTCCTTCACAGCCTTGACAGGCTATCAGAGGCCGAGTTGCTTTACCGCGAGGCGTTGGAGAGAACCCGTACAAAGCTGGGCGAGGACCATGCTGAAACGATTCAGTGCATCTCCGATCTTGAGGGACTTTTAAAGGCCCAAGGGAACCTGGGCGAGGCCGAGCAGATGCATCGCGAGGTGTTGGAGGGGAGGAGAACGAGGCTTGGTGGCTCCCACCTCAATACACTTCGATCCATGAACCATCTCGGGGGGATCCTACAGGCCCAAGGCAAGCTCGTTGCAGCAGAGGCTCTTTTCCGTGAGGCGGTGGTTGCAAGCCGGCAAGAGCTCGGCGACACGCATCCGGATCTTCCCTTGTACATAAGAAACCTTGCTCGACTCCTTCACAGCCTTGGCAGGCTATCGGAAGCCGAGTTGCTTTACCGCGAGGCGTTGGAGAGATTCCGTACAAAGCTGGGCGAGGACCATGCTGAAACGATTCAATGCATCTCCGATCTTGAGGGACTTTTGGAAGCCCAAGGGAACCTGGGTGAGGCGGAGGCGCTGTAGCCGCGCTGGGCAATTCACACTTAGATGCTTTCATCCATCGAGGGCTCAATGTTGGGAGAGCTGCAGAGGATCAGCTAAGATAAGCTGGATTACTCAGGCATATTGTTACGTGAAGCCGGGAAAGGACAGCGTTCGTTGCTCGTAGATGGCCACCCGATACACACCATTGCAAAATGGATGTACTCTTGGTAGCCATACAGGTCAAAACAACTAGTTACGGTGCGGTAGTTGTTTTATATTGTACTCCAACATGCAGAATATGGCAACACGCAACAAACCCTCTGCAACAAAGCGTTCACTTATACGTAAGCGAATCATCGCGGATAGTGAAGGCTAGAAACAGTAATGCCATGCCAACTCTACTTGTGCTTATGACTCCAATAATCTTTCAAAATGTTGATGTGGAATATTTCTCGGTTGGCATGGCTAGCTGAACATTTTCTTTGGACTTGACTGTACTTATTGGTGCATTATTCGATCAGCAATCCAACACTCGGCACTAGTAGGCATCATCTTCACAGCAGCGCCCATGGTCACGCGAACTCTCTAAATGCCCGACACGAATAAATCGCTGGTTCGAACCGTTTGCGGATAACAGGATATATCGGAGTGATGAAATAAACTGAAGAGTTCAGATTCATATTGCTTCACAGCACAGCTTCTAATCATATCTATACGACTTATTAGAATGTATACCACCATTCGAGTGGTGCATCACTCATAGACTCCAAAGTTCGGAAAGAAGTCCCTGATCGACAACTTTCCCTAATTACGAAATCCACGTTGATCGATAACATGCTATATATTTCGGTTATCAATACATGACTATAGCAATTACGCTCCGCATCGATCGATGTGCCAATTTATTGCGATCAAAACGAGCGATAGTGAATACGTGTGTTTTGGTATCGATAATTGACAATTTAGTATCATTATCCGAGACACGCATCGATACCATATATCGATATAACGATATATCGACATCATGATAGGTGCCTCCCCAAGGCTAACAATACCCTGCAACTGCCGACGTCGTGCAAAAATAGTATAGAGTTCCCAAGTTGTCTCGTTGCCAATAATTTCGATACCATACTCTACCATACGCGCTGCCTAATAACTTCGATAGCATACCTTGGTATTCGGGTTTGGGCTGCCCCGGTGGGCTTGAAGCTAATTGAGTGATGTGCAGACACGTCTGGCATCAAATTCTTGTGCCACGATTTTTTTGTTCTGACCGAATGAATGCACGCTTCAAAAGTGTGGGTGTTCCAAACTTGCATGTGCATCGATCAGCATAGCTTGGTAGAGTTGCTAAGCAGTGTCGAAACGTGTTCCATAGAATCAGCATGTCTATAGCGTGCTGGTTGTCTTTATGCACGTTGTAAAATCGAATCCCCCTACATTCGTCGAAGCAAATTGCGGCAGCTGTGCTAAGGGCCTTCCGCGGTCAAACTTGTTCGGCCAGGAAATATTTGAGTAACCATGGATCTCATATTTTTTTAAGCAGCGGTCAGCAGCAAACAATACAGTTTGGCCATCATTCAAATCACAGGACATCGTTTCCATCCATCCCCCGTTTATCGGCATTCAACTCTTATCATCAATGGAGCTGGCGAGCTTGCAATACGCGTCTGAGCAACCAAATGTGCTGAAATATCCAAACTCATTTAAGATATGCCATATTTTGTTTTGCACACTTGCACCAGTTGTCACATCACTTTAGCTGTAGGAGTCTCGTTATGAAGTTGATGAAGGCATACCACGATCCCCGCAAAAAGACTATCTTCGTAGTTCATACTCGCATTTGAGGTGTGCAAAGCTAGTGATTACAAACCGATTGATGATTGCGGCTCCCATGGTAGATACAGCGGACTTGCCAGTTTTGAGCGCAGTGTTAATGCTCCGCTGAATGAATATCGCACAACTACACGCTTACATCATTATATACTGCATGGTGTCAACTACATATTATTGTCGAGCTGCAAAAAGAGTTATTTGAAAATCATGCCTGAATCCTGAATAAAGCAAACGATGGTTTCGTTTGCCCAGTCCACAGCAAATCACCACAGGTAGACTCGCTTTACCGAAAATCAGTTTCCATCAGTCTTGGATGCCACACGCCATGTTGGCAGGCACAGCCGCATCTGCTTGATATCACATCCAAAATAATCTTATCAATCACATTTTGTGCCATATGAGTAGGGCGCGTTACTCACTTCTGTAGATCCCGAGGAAATTTCCGCAAAACTATCAAGAGGGTGGAGTTATGATGTTCGTGGGAATATCACTCACGAACGATACAGAGCAACATACAGGGAGGTGCCCCCAAGGAGAAAAACGAAGCACTGTAGCAGTTGCACTATACCCCGAGTTTCCCTTCCTCTCTGATTCCGGCTTTAAGTCATGATTGGAATCTCACACCGTGGACCGTGGCCAGGAGATCTAGGAACAAGAGGGTCACACGGGCATTGCCAATTCGTGCATGAGCGAGTCTACGGGACAGAAGGCAGTCGAGTGAGCACCTATCTTTTCGGGATACGGGAGGCCGAGATTCTGCATGATGCTTCTGAACTCCTCCTTGGACTTGGTCAACCGAGGATTGAAGGTTTTCTCCTCGAGCACCGTGGAATGATGGCGTCCCTGGAGTGTGTCATGCCACTCACACTCTCAACATCGTAAACTCTAAACCCTAGCAGGCAAGCACCGGGGCTGGCATGGACTTAGGCCAGCCCACCGACTATCAGGAGGAGGAGCACTGCAGGTTGTACATTCTGCGGCGGCGAGGCAATTCGCAGGCTGCACATCCTCTTGTGTTTCAGAAGCGGTCTGAGGCCTGAATCCTCAAGTGACAAAGGCGGTCCTGGGCTGATCTCAGGCGGTAAAGGCGATTCGGGCTGAATCTAAGCGAGGTAAGCGGTCATGTAGGCCTGAATCCTCCCTGCTGGCTGCTCAGGCGGTCAGGCTATCTACTGACAGAGAAGTTCTACACGGAGCTCGCAAATACTGTAATCATCGCCGGATAGGCAAAGCGAGAAGCTCTGGAGAAAATCTGAGAGTGCACGGAGTCGAAGAGGGTCTCCGCGCTTCCTGCAGGGCACCGCGGCCCTCAGCACGCACAGTGGTCGCGGGAGCGGCGTCGCACGCACGCAGTGGTCGCAGGAGCGGCGTCGCACGCACGCAGTGGTCGCAGGAGCGGCGTCGCACGCACGCAGTGGTCGCAGGAGCGGCGTCGCACGCACGCAGTGGTCGCAGGAGCGGCGTCGCACGCACGCAGTGGTCGCAGGAGCGGCGTCGCACGCACGCAGTGGTCGCAGGAGCGGCGTCGCACGCACGCAGTGGTCGCAGGAGCGGCGTCGCACGCACGCAGTGGTCGCAGGAGAGGAGCCTCGGAAAGCCAGGTTCTGCGGCATGCGGCCGCAGAGGACAATGCGAGCGCACAGTGAAGCGCGGCAGAATATAATTTCAATCAATCTTAGTGCAGGAACACACCCTGCTGGAAGTCAGTGCGGCCGCAGCCTCGGATGAGCAGAGCGTCTCCCGTAAACGCCATCCCTCCGTTGTCACGGCTGACGAAAGTCATGCAACCATCTGTGTGCCCTGCCCGAAGCCTCCCCACCCGCCTTGGAATCCAAGCTATCACTCGGCTTCGGACGAGCACCATTCCATGCTAAATGGACGGTCGAGCATCGTTCCATGCTAAATTGGACGGTTGGGCATCAATCCATGCTAAATGGACGGTTGGGCATCAATCCATGCTAATGGGCCGTGGATGACATCATTCCATGCTAAATGAATGATTGACTATTATTCCATGCTAAATGGGCGGCAGTACCATTCCATGCAAATGTCAGACGGTCGAACATCGTTCATGCCCCTACCAGTAGATGATTATGACATCTAATCCATGCTAAATGGACGGTTGGGCATCAAATATGCTAAATGGTGGTTAGGCAATGTCCCATGCTAATGATTGGTTGTGTATCATTCCATGCTAAATGGTAGTTGGCTTATTATTAATATCTCAAATGGACGGTCGAGCATCAATCCATGCTAAATGGACGGTCGAACATCATTCCATGCTAAATGGACGGTTGTGTATCATCCCATGCTAAATGACGATCGAGCATTCCTGCTCACGATTTGCACGGTTGGTGTCGTCATCCCGGTAGTTAATATATGCATTGACACTGCATATTTCCAATTCGGCTTCGGCCAAATCTTGCGAGGCGGTCGCTAAGACACTTGTCGCCAGGTGGGCATTGGTTCAACCCAAGATCACTCATGGGGGATATGTTCGAGGAATACCGGGGGTGGCGCGCGCTTCGATGTGGCGGTCTCCAAAGTGTACCGTCTCGCCGGGCTGCAGGTGTATATCAGCCTGTCTTGCCGCGCACGCCGCCATGCCACGCGCCCCGAAGCCGCCTGACGCATCGAGGCCAAACCGGCCCGGTGCGCTTGTGGTCGGTTGGATGAGACCACCCGCCGGCCGATCCGAGTGCCAGCAAGGCGGAAACCGGGCATCCTAGCCCCATCGTAAGCATCCGTCTATGAACACTGGCGCACTGCTCGTTGCATTGCGCATTTCCGCGAGGCCACGTCATCGCGGAATCCATAGAGCTACACAAATGGCGGTGTGATCCTACATTGTAGGAGCGCATTGGTGGGCTGAAACTCAAAATCTTGGGCTGAATCTTAAAGCGCATTGGTTAGGCTGAAATCCCGACTCTTGATGCGATAGGCTCAAATGAACGGAGCGGAAGGAGTGCAGAAAGGGGGTACCCGTGCGCCGCTAGCCTCTGCAATCATGGACTTCACTGTGGGCCGCAGGTTCTGTGAGGATGCACAGGGAGCGTCAGACCATTGATACTCTATTCCACGTGGACGAGTCGGATCTGTTCCAGGCCCCGCAGAATAGAGCGACTGGGCAAGGTCGCAGACAAGCTGAGCCCTCGATCAAACCTTGATGGCGCCAGAGCCGGTGATGTGATCTGCATGACAGTGAGTGTTCAGGACATACTTCAACTCCAGCCCCAGATCATCGACCACGGCGAGGTCGCGCTCTACCTGCGTTAGGCATAAAAAGACCATCAAGGATCCTCAAATTGCGCCTTGTGAGGGGGATGCTGTAGCAAATTAGGCTCCCACGCAATGTGCCATGCACCACCATATCATCTGCACCATGTTTCAAGCTCTGCCACGTCATTTACACATTGTGCCAAGCTCAGGTAGGCCATGATGCTTCGAGAAAACCCAGATCTAGGTATCACTTCGCACCCTTCTTTTCGCGCATAAGCTCAAACCATGCTCTAAGCATATTTCTGAAACCCATGGCCATCTGAACTGCAGCTGATGCTGTGGCGTGTCATCGATGGATTTTCGGAAAGCGCGTTGAGCGGCAGAGGTAGATCTGACCGCCGTGAACAGATGGGTCCTTTCGTCATCGACGCTTGTGAGAGTGCGCTGCTTCTTTGCCAAGCACGGCTGGGAAGGAGCTTGCTCGCACCATCTCCAGAACGGGGTCAATCAAGATAGCCTCTTTAGCACCAGGATCTCCGAGAAGGTAAGTGTAAGTGCACGAGCCGCTGGTGTCAAAGAGCTGCCGGAAGATAATGCCACGCGTCCCATTCATATCTCCCGAAGACGCCTCTGCCGCGTTCCCCTCGAGTAAGCCCAGGTCATCTCTCAGCCATGCAGGCGCAGTAAGAAGAGAAAACAGCACAATCACAAAGATGGCCGAGTGCACCACACAGGGTGCGTGCCGGTGGACCTCCCTGCATATCCGCCATGGCCGGCCGAGTGCACCAAACAGGGTGCGTGCTGGTGGACTTCCCTGCCCGCATATTTACCGTGGCCGGCCGAGTGCACCACACAGGGTGCGTGCTGGCGGACCTCGCTCCCCGCAAATCCACCATGGCCAGTCGAGTGCACCACACAGGGTGCGTGCTGGTGGACATTCCTCCCCGCAAATCCGCCATGGCCGGCCGAGTGCACCACACAGGGTGCGTGCCGGTGGACCTCCCTGCATATCCACCATGGCCGGCCGAGTGCACGAAACAGGGTGCGTGCTGGTGGACTTCCATCCCCACATATTTACCGTGGCCGGCTGAATGCACCACACAGGGTGCGTGCCGGTGGACCTCCCTGCATATCCGCCATGGCCGGCCGAGTGCACCACACAGGGTGCGTGCTGGTGGACCTCGATCCCCGCATATCCACCATGGCCGGCCGAGTGCACCACACAGGGTGCGTGCTGGCGGACCTCGCTCCCCGCAAATCCACCATGGCCGGCCGAGTGCACCACACAGAGTGCGTGCTGGTGGCCCTCTCCTTACATGAACGCCTCAGGCGTATGGAACTTGGGGAGCACATGGCAGTAGGTAGAGATATAGACCTGGCGAGTTTGTGTTGTACCTAGCTTTTTGGACGTAGGCGACTCTGACTGAAAGCTGCTGAGGTGCGCACCAGCTCTTGATTGTGCCCTCATCGAGATAGCTTTGCTCCTGCTGTTGGCAACCTTGGCATCACAACCATTCTATTGTCACTTTACGACTTTCGAACTGAGAGGAGAGCGATTTTACTTTACTCATGCAGTGCAGTAAAGCTGGTTGGCCACTCTCGCGCAACACGATGCTTCTAAGTGCCAAGCATTATGTTGACATTATCGAGGCAGCGTGGAAGATTTACTCGCACGTATTGGGCTACCTTTAGTTATTTAGGAACCACGACATACTCCGCCGACGTGGAGTAAGGCCTTCATGATATGGCCGCTACCGCGCGCCATACGTTCGACCTCTTGTCGCTCTTAAAAAAAAAATGCTGCGAACTGGGGTGGCATCGCTGCGAGGTAGCGGCCATACCCTGATCAACTATCTCCCTCTGACCAGGCCCGGCCTCACCGTGACAAGAAGAATAGGCGACAGCGGGAGGAGCCTTAAGCTGGAACATTTCTCCACTTCTACAACGAAGACAGACGGTCTTTATAAGACTAACAAGACTGTAAAGGCCAAAGCGGCTTGTGTATTTACTGGGACACACCGTGACAGTACTTACAATATTTCTCGGTATACGTTGTCCAAAATATTCGAAGGTTCTGACAACCAAAGCAATTTCCAATTGAAAGGATACTTTATTGGAATACCTATACATACCTGCATTGATTTCAAACTACCTTCATGTGCAAAGCTTCCGAGAGAGCTTTGGTAAGATGTCGCTCGGAGGAAACGCTGTGAAGCCTGAAAGGATATGCCTTTGTATTGAATCACAGGTGCGGTAAGCTTGCCGGCAGTGAATTTACGCAGTTTCAAGCTGGCGCAAGAAGCGGCACTCTGGCACATATCCCAGACTCTTGAATAGATCAGAAAACCAGATCTACTCATGGTGAGTTTACCGCGGTTGAAGTCGAGGACGAGAGGGCCAAATACGCCTTATTTGTTCGTTATTCTTTCGACGAAGATATGATGTGTGCCTGCGTATCGTGCAAGGATATTGTGCTGTATATCATTTTTCATCGGTGCTAGCGATTATGATTTTGGCAGGGACAAGAAAGGCAGGTCCACCTAAAGTTCCGGAACCAACACCCACCCTAAGAACCTCTCTTAATTCCTCGCTCTAGAAGTTCGTAACGCTATGGGTATCGCGATGCAGAATTGCAGATCGAGATGGCAGGGAGGGAGGAGATCGTTTCCCAGTTTTCCAGCTCGGATTTATCCACTGTTGGGATCCGCGCACTCGAGTCGACGGGGATGGGATTTTGGATTAGGCATTCATGTTGGCAAGGGACTTCAAGAGTTGCCAAATAGATATTTACGTGGACTTTTATTGAAACGCCACGTCAATCCAGATAATAGACTGACGATGACGTCAGATTAGACCAGAAAGAGGAAAATGGCATTTTGATATTACTGAGATTACCCTTAAGGCGAGGTTTGGATGCTTTTCCCCACAAAAACGGAGCCATGAAGGCATCCGTCCTTGCGCAGACTCAGTCTGCAGTGGTCCAAAGGACCAAGACGGCAGTCAATGGTCGTCCAGCTATTTATGCCCGTGCAGCCATCCACTCTGTTTCCGCTCAGCGCTCTCTCTACCTTGGGTCCAGCTTGACTTCCCGCACTTCCTCGTGCGCCGTGAGCTCACCCCGCTTCCAGTCCCGCAATGCGCAAACCATCACTGCCGCTTCCGGCATTGGTGAGTTTACCGCGGACAGCATCGACGGAAAGGCCGTCAAGCTGAGCCAGTATGTTGGCAAAGTTTGCCTTTTCGTGAACGTCGCTTCCGCGTGAGGTTTAACCGACCAGAACTACAAGGAGCTTGTTACTTTGTACAATAAGTACAAGAGCAAGGTACCGATACTTTTCAAAGCTTGCCGAAATAGATTTTACAATTTTCAGATTTTCTTTGAAAGCAACGCACACAGTACATGCAGCAGGCTCGCCTCGCGCGAGAATCCTGCAAAATCCAGCTTCCTCGCAAGGTCACCACAGATGAAAACGTTGAGCTTGGGCGCAGAGAAGGAATTGTT
This sequence comes from Cymbomonas tetramitiformis, assembly GCA_001247695.2. NCBI lineage: Eukaryota > Viridiplantae > Chlorophyta > Pyramimonadophyceae > Pyramimonadales > Pyramimonadaceae > Cymbomonas > Cymbomonas tetramitiformis. Next base: position 24,343 of record LGRX02017045.1, on the reverse strand, counting down.
TAGGGAAATTAATAAAAGGCCACTACGTTTAGTGGTTTAACGTTCGACTTTCACAGCTGCTACGTGTGCTTCAACTCAAGCAATTCTTTTGCAATTGCCTGGTCACCAATGAGAAGACGGATCGAGAGTGTTATATATATATATATATATTTCACCAAGCTGTCTGTGGGTTGTGCAGGGCCTTGAAGTTCTGGCTTTCCCCTGCAACCAGTTCGGTGCGCAGGAGCCTGGTAGTAACGCGGACATTAAGAAGTTCGCTGGAAATTATGGTTCCAAGTTCCCCCTCTTTGCAAAGATTGACGTGAACGGCGCCAATGCTCATCCGGTGTACAAGTATTTGACGAGTGCGCAGGTAAAACGCTTTCCCATAAAGATATGGGTCATCGAGTCACAAAGACCAAACGACGGCTACGAGAAAAGAGGAAGAACCGGTGTTCGTTTTCTTGCCTGGTCACAGAGAGCGATTGACGTTCAACGACAACTTGAGTTGACCCCCATTTGCTGGCCTGGTCACAGAGAGCGATTGACGTTCAACGACAACTTGAGTTGACCCCCACTTTCTTGGTCTGTGTAACAGGGAAGCTTCCCCTCAAACGATATCAAATGGAACTTTGGTAAATTTCTGGTGGACAAGAGCGGCACGTGCGTCAAGCGCTATGCCCCCACCGATAGCCCCTTGAGCATCGCAGGTGAGGCTTCATGTAGCGTTTTGTTCCTCGTCCTTCATTATTTTTCAAGCTTTGCGTACCAATAACTCGCGCTTGTACTACCACAGGCGACATCGAGAAACTTCTCTAAGTCCCCTGTAGTTCTCGTCCACATATAGCGATAGGCTGAAACATGCTACGGCGGTGGTGAATTTAACTTGCTCGAGTGTGTCTGAATGACGGCTTTTTCTCAAATTTGACGGGAAAAGGAAACTGAAGTTGACACACGGCGCATAGATTAGATTTACTTCCTGCCTAAGGCGGGGTTCAGGCCTTTCTTTAGTGATTCATACCAAGAGTATGTTTCTTAGAAAGAAACTCGACGGATATTAAATATATAACTCACATGTATTTTTTTCTTCAGGTGACCTGTTAACCATCTCACTGTATGAAATGCTTTTGTGTGAAGGTTCTCGTCTCAAGGTTGCATCTCCTGAACGAGATTCTATAATTTTCACCTATATATTATATTCTCCTATCAGCTAAAGCAGAGAAGCTGCAAGACGTTGAGAACGGTGGAAATGATTTCTATGTTTATATGATGATACGGCTTTAAAGGGAGGTGTAGACCAGGGGTTGAAGATATATGAGTCTCATATTAGTCTGGACTATATGTGAACACCAATTTCAGGAGATCATAAACTTGTCCATACGACCGCTGACTCACCGTCACCCAGTATCTGCGAGATCGGGGTAAAACGAAGCACACGACTTTCGGGACACCCTATTATCATTTGTAACAGATGTCGGAATATTCAGTGAGGATTGTGTAGTGCGTGCGCGTGATACATTGGACTGCAGCAATTAGAGCATGCTTCAGGCATACTGTACAGGATACATCATCTCCATCCAATTCTTGATCTGCGAAAGTGATGCTGCTGCTGATGATGATTAGGAAATCATCACAACACAATCGTTGCCACTTCAGTTTCTTAACGTTATTCCCGATTTCCCGTATGGATAATGATCCTTCTACTCATCACTTCAAAGAGAATCTGGGGGCGCGGTACCGTATCGGTTCTATTTTGTTTTGTTATAGGTTAGAATTGCTTTTTGCCATCAATTATCTCTATTAAGAGATATCCAAACTTTGGGGGATTTTTTAAATTGTGGTAATCAGTTCACTAATATCGATTGCAAATCGTTCGTATATCAGCAACTGTATACAAAAAAGTTGCAAAATCCATTATATGATTTCCTGATCGATTAATACCTTACTATTGTATATCGATTAATTACTCTTATAACCCGAGACTGACACCAAGGCAGTTTGATTTACCTCGCCCCTTGCTCACCGCGCATGGGGTGTGAGGCGAATAAAGCCCCAGCGGAGGCGCTGTTCACGAGTCCGCAAACCCACCAGAACATAGGGAAGATAAAACACGGCGGGTGGGCAGCAACAGCTAGTCCCTTGATGCCTTCGTGCAAGCCCTTGGGCTCTTAACGCAGCCTGAGCCGTATTGATGAATAATTCCAGGTGCACTTCCGCTGCCTCGTACTGCGGACTGATCGCAAGTCCGCTAGATTCCGGCTTGCGCCCCCCCATGCCGTGGACGCTCGTTCTAACACAAAATTCCCGGGTAAATAAGGCCAGATGTATGAGGCGCAGAGCCACGACCAGTTGGCAAACCTGAGGGAGACCTTGCATCTGAAGAGTAGAGAGCCTGCGTGTCATTTCTTGCAGTCTTGGTGGTGAACAGCTGGGGATGACTGACGGACGAGGAGCCCACTGAGCACCGGGCAAACGTCGCATGGAACCATTGAAATGCCCAATGTGTAGAAGAGCCATTATTGTCGGGCCCACCCCTGATGTGTTGCATGCGAAGGTGGCAGGAATTCTATAGAAGATTATACGGGCCGTAAGGAGGTGTGAGGTTTGACATTCATGAAATTTTTAATAAGTTCGCTTGCAAGATAATTGAAAAGCGAGAGAGATTGACTTCATTTGTGTTTACTCGCCTATGATGTGGCATGATTTGTGTAGTGCAGTACATTATTGTATGTATTTTGCTGCATTAATGCAGTCGGTAACGTGGCATGACTAAATTAGCCATATGCATGCATATACGTGCGCATAAAAAGTTAAGGTTGCGAAGGTTGCACAATGGTCTTATAGATACATAGTCACTGGCATATTCGTTGGCATGCCCAATTTGCTGGTATGTTGGCTGGCGTAAATGATTGGTACATCGTTGTAATACTATAAAGAATATGTAGCGACTATTCTTTTGATATTCATATATTGTGATGGCAGCAATCGTGAATGCTGTGCGGGTAAAAGGAATCGTACAGGGAGGCTCACTAAAATGAATGACCCTCTTTCTGCATGTGTACCAACAAAAAAAGAGTACATACATAATGCATACTACACATTCATCTGGAAAAGAAACGTATTGTGGATCCACATCCCACTTTTTGTGTTGTATGAATAATTATGGGTGCTAATTGCAGTATTACCACATTTTTTTTCATTTCGGATTCGCGTCAAGGGGGGACAAGGGGAAATTTGTGCGGGTCGCAGGGCCGCGAAACTCGCGAGCTGCCATGTCAAAGGCATGAGCTGCGGTCACTGGATCTTTGAAGGTTCCCAAATATAACTGTTGTGGTTTCCCATCCACATATGTCTTAATCCTTGCCACCCATGATTCGCTTTTGCCACGTTTCTTGCATGACACACCGCGGTATGCAGACGTTGCGGCTGGTGTACGTGCTGTGTCTTTCTTGTCAGGCGGTGGCGGCACTGTGATAATTGCACCGGCTGTGTCATCAGTACATTTATTCCTCACATTATCTATTTTGTCTTGCCCCCCCTCAGCACCTTGCCCTGCCCCATGATGAGCTGTTGTCCATCGGTTTACATCAGCCTCATCTTTGATTGACGTACATCTTTCGCATTTTGCAACCTTTACCGTGATACCCGAGTTGCTCACTGCTGCATCGTCAGCCTGGGATTCCCGTGGCCTCTTGGAACTCCTGTGTATCCGGATGATGTGGCTTGAGCCAAGATCGTAATACTTTGCAGGGTTCTTTGCTCCGGACAGGTTGCGAATCTCACGGGTCACGTCGCACTCCTCACAGTTCACCCACTGCGTGTTGCAAGAAGAATTGCTGCTGATTGGATGGTGGCAGCCCAGCTTAGCAAGCATCTGGGTGTCATCTATTTCAATATTTCGTTTACTGGTGGCGCCGCTGGTCTTCTTACTTGGATCGACATGATGAGCGCTTGGCTTTGCATCAGAAGCAACGAAAGTCGACACAGAAGGTGCAACATCCAAAGACGGAATCCCCTTCTTGCCAACAGCTGTAAAGGCATTCTTTTTGGAATGCAAAGCCGCAGTTGGCGCGTTTAAATTGATCGTCGATGTGAAAGATGTCTCCACAACGGCTGCGATTCCGATATGTGAGGGCCCCACCCCATCGCAGCAATGTTTGCTGTCACGAGGGATCTCCCTAGCTTCCCATCCATCCGTCTCTATTGCAGCCAACCTCATTGAGCTCGAGGCTGTTGTGATGGGCGGCGTGACCGTCGCTGCCATCATGAATTCCGCTGATGTTGTATTACGTGCACAACGCTCATGCAGTGCGCGTGCTCTCATCTGCTCTGCAAATCCACCTGGCCGAACATATATGGGAAGCGCACGGACACCTGCCAATATATCTTCCTGAACCATTTGTTGCGATGCTTCTCCGCGCTCGGATGCGGTCTCCGACGAGCAGGTGGCCTCCGCCTGCAGTTCACCATCCAGCATTGTGTACGTACATATCAATGAGAAATAAAACTGAGCTGTGCATGCATCCATGATACAAATACAATGTGCAGCGACCTAGCACACTATTATTCAGTCGCAGCAACCTATCAAACTAGTTGCTCAGGCAGCACTGCAGATTCGTTCTGAATTATCACCTGTGCGCTAAATGTGAACTGTAGCAACCTTCGCTGCCGGACATTACTTTGCAACTTTTTACCTATTTCTGTGTAAGGAAAAATATGTATGGCTGTTTCTGCGTAAGGGAAAATGTGTATATAATTTAGGGCCCACGCAATAAATGGCCCACGCAACCCAAGGGGAATCTAGCATGGACAGCCATAAACATGAAGTGAAATCGCTGGTCACAAATTTGTAGATGTTTACCTGTGACCCTGCATGTGTGACCACACGTGGCGAATGTGTGACCACAAGTGGCGAACAATAATGTGCTGTATGGCCACATTTTTATGGCATTTGCTTTCTGGCATCATGCTCGCTACCAGGAAGCACTCTGACACAGTCACTCGGTGGTACCCGGTGTGTGTTGGTGGGATACACACGAGTTGGGCGCATTCAAACAGTGGTGGCTCGATGAACGATTCAAATGTGCCAGCTACAGGTAGGTGACAGGTTACTTGACTTACGATAACGCATGTCGTGACCATATTAACTTCACAGCCCTCACCACAATGGGCATGGGTGCCATCGATCCATGCGGTTGCTGCCAACTAAAATATCCGCTACTGATTATGATTGTTATATTTGGAGCGCTTCTGACCAAGTCTGGACCACTGCAATGCATATATGTATGGCACCCCTGCTGCTGTTAATGCCAACCGACTGCAACAGTATCCGTCAATTTGTATGGTATAGGGAGAGCTCACTCACTCGATGATTGGACGGACTATCAAAGTTACTAATTATCTGAGGGACCGCGCTGCACTCTTTCTGTGCATACTTTGTGTTGTTGTGGTGGCATCATGTTTATATGCTATAAGGTCGATGTGTTTGCCTGTGCGTGTATGTGTATTTTGATGATGCGTGTGCACCACCACCCTGCACTGAACTTGCCTGCTTAAGTTATTCATTGGATGCTTAGCAGGCTAGGGCTATTTCGTTACTCTTGCATCGAGCGGGATGTTTATTTCTCCATGCTGTGGCTGATGGAGGAGCGGCCACCTACGGGCCAATTGCGCAGGCTCTCCTATGCGTTGCAATGCCTTGCGTCACTGTATCCGTGTACTGCATGTGTGGTGTAGTAAGGTTTCATTGTTCTGTTGGACAGCTCAAGTTTGATATGATGAGTTTGTCAGCCACGATGTTGGCAATCAAACTATACATTGAACTGAACAAATGATAGGACCTCACACTACCTAGCCGGCCCGCCTGCTACCTGCTACACTTATATGTTTAAAATGTGGGCAAATTTTAAGAAAATGGTGTTGGCTTGGGATTGTGTTGAAGTGGCATGCCATCAACTACATCGACACGTCGATGCTAACGGGGGACAAGCAGTAGTTTGTGAGTGGGCATCTCAGAGTGATGGAACTCACAAAAATAAGTTTTCTGAAGACAAATCTAAGACATTGACCGTTCCAATAATTATATGTTATCCCGATATGTCATTTGAATTCGTGTATCGGCATGTCATCAGATATCAGTTGATGGATACTATATGTGCAGCGCCGATCCATCATCTTGCAGCGATGCCTCACCATCCGGTCCTAATTCACCAATATATTCGTGGGGACATAAGCAACAACTGATGCATTGGCATTTCATGGAGCACATATGATTCAAGTGTACCTGATTGTAATACGTGCGACAATTCCGGATGTCGAGCAGCTCGATCAGTTGAGCTATCTCAGTCTTAGCCTCTTGCCTGTTTCCCGCTCACAGAGCAGCCCACTTGCATGCAATTCAGTATATTCAGTATATGCCTAACTGGTGTGTAATCAAAATGCGGAGGGCCATGCTCAATAATTGATGTTCAGCCCGTTTTCTTCGCCCCATGCATGCACCTCAACAATTTGATGCATGCATGCATGTCTTAGTATCTCTCCACTGACAGCAACATAGAGACACGCCAGTGCACCCACACTTAATTTCATTGTGAATGTGCGAGTAACACGAGTCGACTCTGTGGGCAGCTGGGCTCACCTGTCAGTATGCCATGCATGCTGGGCAAAATCTCTTGCCACCCAGCCGTGCTTATCAGGCGCCTGGTGTGACACACCCATGACCCATCCGAAACACAAATTCGATACATAGTGTTTCATCAAGATGTCAAGAAAACACATAAGAATAAATATATACGGTTTGCTTGACATGCCAATGCATATGTCATATAGCCGACAATGCAGTTGTATATGTATGTTCAACTTCGGGGTTGATGCCACATACGTGTGGGATGCAATACACACGCATGCCTAATTTGGATTATCATCTAGTATTATATGGTATTAAGCAGTTTGATTGTCCCACAGTGATGGGCGAGGGCAAGATAACTAGTTAAGCTTGTTGTAGATCAGCCCAGTACAACGTTTAGCAGCAATTACGCGGCATGGTTATGTGTGTGTAGTGTGTGTGGTGTGTTGGCATGTATGTGTGTGTGTGTGTGCGTGTTTGCGTGTGTGCACATTAATATTTACAAATCGATGTGGAATATCCATTTGGGAGATGTTATCTGAATAGTGCAGTTCATACCCCCTTGGGGGGGGGGGGAGTATCAGTTGGGCTGTAGATCGGAAACAAACCTACAACTGTGTCCTACAAATCCGAGATTATTACACCTTATTACACCAAACACACATAGTATAGTAGTGTACACAATTTTCAACATACTGATGATTCCAACGAGTGCTGCATGGTACTATACTCTGACACAATCTGTTTTTGAGTTTGTGGAATTCAATGTGTCTGAGCTTGTGTGGGTGTGTGTGCCCACGCGCTCGAGTGGGAAGCGTAGTACATTTTGGGGCTGATGCGTAGCTGCCATAAAAGCAAGTACAACGATGAACACACAATCCTGCCGGCTGGGACGATATGGAGACTGTGGGTATAGATATTTATATCTAGGGTTTTGAAAATATTTGAACGTGCTATAAATGCAGATGTATTACGATATATGTGGTGGCATCATCCCCATATGTGCAGTGCAAATGCTGATATCATGATTGCAGCAGTGTGCACCGAGTGATTCACATGTATAGGTTATGACGAAAGCGTGCCTGGCATTGGATGTGTGAATCGGCACCAGCTCTGAGTAGCTTTTCTGCTAGATGGACTTGGCCTCGAGCAGCCACGCACATGAGCATGGTGTATCCATGCTGCAGATAGTAACACAAATCACGAGAGAGTCCATCAATTTGATATCGTAACTTTCGTTTTGTTATTCTAAAGCGCCATACAGTAGTTGTGCAGTTGGATTGGTGCTGAGGTATCCGAATACCAAGATTTTTCAAGGTATGCAGTGTTGCACTACCTTTAGACGCGCTTTGCGTTGCCTTATTGTGGTATCGGCATGCTTACAACTAAAAATATATGTGCGTGACAGAGTACTGTACAGTGTGAGTCACAACAAGTAAAAAAGGGGGGTTCCTCTCCAGGGTGATCGTTGCAGTGTTAGAACTAGCACAGTGTTAATTTGAATAGGGAGTGTTGTGCTATTTGAAATTAACGGTGTGCACAGACACACGGTCACGCGCAAACAAGTGCTGCAAATCAAAAAACGAGGTAAAAGAACAGTGTGTTTATGCGATTATGATATGTTGTAAAAGCCGTGCAAACCTCTTAACAGCTGCTCTCACCTTGTCAACATCATTCACACCTCGGCCTGCTTGAAGCAAGGACTCGACTGCGGCTGTGCTCGCATTGCGCGCCTCCTTAATGCGAACCATGTTTGCTAACCGATCGGTTATTTTGTTAGTTCGATCGCCCCACAACCTGCCCACAACGACGGGCGGCGTTTTGTAGTTTGTTCGCGTACGCGCAGTACTACCCGTTCACGCACACGATGTCGTTTTTATGCGCACAACTGTACCGGCATAACAAATGGATTTCAAACGAGTCGGCTATTCATAATGGGCCCAGCACGCACATGATAAGCGCAGGAGTGTTGTGCATTCAAAGGGTTGCGACCCAAAGAAACAGAGCGACCACCTCGGTTTACAACTACACACGTACGTACAAATTGAATGCGTATGCAGCAATTATTTTTGCATTTTTATCGGTTTGAAACGACGAAGGTGCTGCGATGTGAGTTATCGTTGCCCACGTAGGAAGGAAGGGTGTGCATCCAAGCGCGGTTTGCTACAGCCAACGAGCGAGACTGTTTGAAGAGTGTGAACTCTTACATCACGCTACTCGCTGGTAGCACACTGCATATTTCAAGGCGATGCGCTTGCACGACGGCAGCATGCGCATCTGTCTGATTTAGTTATTTGCCGCCGTGTAAGTTTACGCTTGGGCTATTGCAGACGCAAATCGTCTGGGTAGCGGTCAACTGATTTAGTGCTGCGATGCAGCGCGTTTTTAGATACTAGCGAAACAGTTGGCGCTGAATGAAAGTGTACACTGGCGATCTCGTCACTGCACGCGCCATTCTTATGAACAACCCGGTACAGTGCGCCAAGCTAAACGCGTGTATACCTACCGCTACAGTTTACGGGCTCACAAGATATTCGAGTCGTCAGTACGGTTCTGCGCACCTCAACGATTATACCGATTTGCGCATACAAACACAAAGACGTTGCTGGCAGCAATATTGTTTGTTTTTCGCAGTAAGACTTCTTTTACTCATTTGTGTGAGTGGGTGACAATGCGCGCAGTGCAAGCTGCTTAAGCGCCATTGATATTGGCAAAGCGGTGTGATAGAAGACGTGTTGTGTGCACCTTTTTTGCGATGACGTGATTGTAGCTGGATACACTGACATTTAGGTTTTCGTATGGTCCGACCGGCAAAGACTCGCTCGGAAGTACGTAGCTTCTTCATGAGGGTTATCGAGGGGGGCCCTCGTGGGCCTTAACGGCGCAAATAAAATATGATCGATCAGGACAGCGCAGGACATGCATTTTCTCGCCGAACTAATTGCGCAGCACATCTCGGACAATATCCAAAGGCACTGCGGCTCGCCACCGCTGTCTACGCCAGCACGCCGACGACGCTATTCGCACCGAAGGTGCATCTATTCCTCCAGAAAACGGGGGCATACGTTTATCGCCACCCCATAAATTATGTAACACATTACATATATATATATATATATATTATGAAGTATATACATTCCATATTTAAGACAATCTGTGTTCAAACACGTCGTCCGATGAAACTGCGACTATATTGTCATATTTTTTTATCGAACAGCTCTTATGCAACGAATATATTTGACGAATGCCGCCACGGCATTCTTCCCATTATTATCATTCGCCACTGATCACAAAGAAAGGTCGCAACGAAGCACGAGAGTGGGTGGAGCGGGGGCGAAGCCTGGGCGAAGGCCCCGCGGCACGAAATGGGGAGCGACGAGCGAGATTCGCTGCGTTAACCCTTAAACCGTTTCCTGGGTCATATATGACCCAAGGGTACCTAAAATTGATTTATGAAGCCGTCTAACATCCAAAAATGCTTTTGAAAACTGTTTTGAAAAGGTCTCCCTTATGCGCATCAAACTGCGTGCCCAATGCCCCTCAAACCTGTCGCACGCTTCCAAGCTCGAACGATGAAGAGTGTGAAAATCGTTTGACACAACACACGGTTATGGTTTGCGCGTATAAATACGCATGCTCAACCCTATTTAGGTCACGTTACATCTTCAACACATAGCTAGGCGTTATGCAAAACATGCTAGGGTCATGATTAGGGTTTACACGGGGCAGTGGATACGCATTCAGCGCCGCAATGCGTGAGATATACATTCATTGGCGACATCGCATTTTCACTCGATGCTCAATTTTGAACAATGCAGTACGATGCGCCTTTGAAATACGTTTCAAGTGGTATGCTCAAAACACAAATCGGCCTTCGTATGCGGCGGGTATATGGAAAACACTGACTTCAACCAAAACCAAAAATAGTTATGACGGTTTAGGGGTTAAAAGCACCTTCGGTGCGTCGGCTGGGTGCGCATGCACGCGAGCAGCGTTCGTAATGATTCATGACACCGATTAATGACACGCGCGATGTTTAGAAGTCAGAATACGCTGAAAAAGAAACGTTGTCCAGTATCATTCAACGCCGATCGCGCATGCACAGAAAATCGTTAACCAGCAGCAGCAAAGCTCGATTCGCAACGGGCGACCCAGACGTAAGTCCACGATCAAGAAATGAAACTACCGCGTCGCCGCAGCATGCGCGTCTACGCCACCCCGACGCTATGTCGCCATAGCACGTGCGATGTTCAGAATCTGAGTTTTTTACGTTCTTCTGATTGCCATGTTGCATGCATGGTCGCACCCCGTGCGTCGCCACCTAAATAACATCTTCGCTAAGGTGGTATGTATTGCATCCGCCTTCGTAGTTTATTCGACGATATGCATAATACGTTTAGCAGTGGACCAACATACCGCACGCATAGTGCGCGTTGGGCTGCCGGGGCAGCGGCCGCACATAGGGCGCGTTGTGAACAGTCCTGCCGCAAATAGGCGCTTCTTTAGGAATAATATTTGGAGCATGTTCATGGTATAGGCGCAGCACCCAGCACGCCAACAGCGCACGTTGACAAGTCGGAGCTTCGTGAAGGCGGGGCGTTCACTTTCGGAAAGACCGTATTTTATGGATCTGGATGTCCGGAGGGCACCGTGCGCATTGTATTATCCGAAGATGAGAACAGTCTTACGATTCTATTTCTCAATTTCCTAGCGGAAACCTCCTTGGAAAAAAAGGCGCGCACGTGTAGCGATCGTGCAATAAACCAATAATCGTGCGATCCATATATCCATCAACCAAGGCGTCCCAATCGCTGTCAAGAAATGTTGATTATCGCGGTGATGTATACGTCTCTCTGAACCAAAAGGGGGCCAGTGCATATTTTAAAGCAGGATACTTTTTTTACGGGTCCTGTAAAGACGACTCCTCACACGTTCGGGTTTGAACCTGACAAGGGACTGAAGATCACAGGATGCGTCCCTGCAACGACCACCCAATGGACTCCCTGCGACGCTCAATCAGTAGAAACAATGTTTTGCGCGAATGCTACAGTGTGGCAGTCTACACCTTTGCGTCTCCTCTTCTTTACACTTTCGGACTTATCTATTTCTAATATTAAACGACCGCACGAGGTATGGTTTCGATACTACGGTTGGTCCACTATCTGGAATACGGTTTCGTTATTCTTTCAAGTATGCTTTCAGTGTATGCTTTTATTACACATATACAGCGGTTACAGTTTCTTACTTTTTACGTTACAAATTATTCAGTTCAGTTCTCATCTCCGAAACTGGTTACACTTAGAGTTCTTATACATTCATGAACTCTTTCCATAACTCAACTGTACTGAGTACTCCGTACAACAGGCTAGGCACCTCACATCAACATCATTCTGATCGGTCCTACTGTACTCCGTACTGAGTACTTTTATAGTTGTAGTTGCTTTTTGTACTTAGCCGTTTTTCTTTGCTCTTGTGCTTGCCTCCTAGCACAACTCCCCCCCCCTTAGGGAAGGTCACGTCCACGCTGACCACGTCGGACCAGTAAAGTTTTTATACAGATCTTCTACTGTTGCTCAGGATGATTATACAGGTCTCAGCCGCCTGTTGTCTGGGATGACATTACACTTCCCAAGACACACCGCGATAAGGAGATCAACCTCTTAAGCACAAGGGTCGGCCTCTCACCGGTCTGCCATCTGCACTACCAGGCTCCCCCAAGGCTCGAGATCTCACATCCATTACCACGCTCAAGGTTTCAAACCTTCCAACACGGTACACTTACAGGTGATGACAATAGGTTTGCCAATTACCTGACAGTTCTCGGGATGCCGGCCCGGAGGAAAGGTTTTAAACCCTTACCGCCTCCTCGGAATGCGTAGAGCTTTTACCCAGATCTCCAACTGCTGCCCGGTCGTGCCAGGTCCAGAACCAATGCTCTCATGAAATGGATTATACAGATTTCCACCTGTTGCCTGGTCGTACCGAGGCTAGAGCCACTGCTCGGTTGGATAGATTATCCAGGTTCTCACTTGCCGCCTGGTCACACCGAGGCTAGAGCCACTGCTCAAATGGATTATACAGATTTCCACATGTTGCCTGGTTGTGCCAAGGCTAGAGCCACCGCTCTCTTGGATGGATTACCCAGGTTCTCACCTGCCGCCTCGTCTCGCCAAGGCTGGAGCCACCGCTCTTCTCGAAGCTCCCCAACGCTCTCAATCGCTAAGACCACTCGCGTCAGATTCCCATCCGCCCTCGGGTATGATCGTCACTTCGGCTCGTACTCCCGCTAACGCTATCGGTTCCGGTTCAGACTCGGGCAGGTCACTCTCAACAACAGCTGACTGGACTAAACCGCTCATCTCGCTTAGATCTTCCCTGACAAGCAGTTCAGACAGGAACGCGTGCACCTCTTCATGTAAGGTCAGGTTGTGGAAAAGCTGTTTTAACAGTGCTGAAGGAATCCCATACAAATTCTCTCGCGCTCCCATGCCCTTCGCAAACACACCTCCGGCTCTCATCGCGCGCGCCCTCCCTGCGCGACCTTCTCGTGCCTACCGTGTTGCCGGAAGAATTCGCAAGGCGTGTCGGCATCGCACACTCGCAGGGGTGTGCGCAACGGGACGTTGGTCCAAATGTGCGTGGGCTTTCTGTATTCGGTCCCGTATTTACAGTATGTGACGAGGTGCGGAGCTGGTAGATTGCTCATGCATCGACGCGTGTGCAGACCGTGGGGCTCTCTTCCCTTCGGGTTCTCAATGAAGTATGCTTCTGGTCTCAAGTACCGGATGATCTCCAATGTCCTACGAACTCGCCTGTCCGCAGCGCGCAAATCTCGGATGCCTACTGTCTTCGCCTGGCTGTACTCTGTACAAGGTGGGCTAGCCCAGACTACGTCGAAGTGTCCTGGTCTGAACTGTCGGTAGTCCCATCGCATGATATCCTCGCAATGTGTGGGACCCCACTTGGGCTGAATGTCCACGGCAACTACTTCGCTGTTTGGAAACTGCTTAGTAAACTGCCTCTCGACTGACCCGGTCCCACTGAACAATACGAGAATTTTAGACTGACCGACTGGTTCCTTCTCAAGTGCTGCGGCTCCGTTGACTGGCGGCAGGGTGCTCTGAACGGATACTCTCGCGAAAGTTCCTACTTCCTCATCAAACCTCTCCTCTGGCACCCATGGCATTGCGCCGTCTACCTTGAGCTCCTCTGAAAGTGTGGTCCACATTGCTCCTGCGGATTCGTCGCGCCTCTTACGGACCCTAAGCTTCTCTCGCTCCACTCTCTTAGCCTCGATCCTCTCAAACTCCAACAACGCCCGGTTGGGAACGCCGGGCCTGCCGGCTCCGTCTTACTCCAGATCCTCTCGGGTCTTCCACTCGTTCTCACTGCGGGGCATCCCTGTCCATTTGACTAGGTACTCCGTCCACCTCCTGCCCTGACGCTGGCGCGTACGCGAACGCTCCACCCTCTCGACGTGGGTTTCCTTGCGCCCACTGACGTCCAACGGAGGAGGGGGGATCTCCTTAGCTCTCTCGACAAAGCGGCTACTCGCTTCCACCGGCGAAAGCCGGTCCACGGTGAACACATCGTGCACTTTCCACTGCTTAGGCGTCTGCAACCTATAGGCCGACGGTGCGCCCCTATCGCTCGCGGGGAGGGCCATCTGCCTGTCGCTGTGAAAGACTTCCAGCACCCGAAGGGGTCCGAGGCGCTTCTTAAGCAACTTCTTGTGCAACCCGCGGTCGCCCGGCTGGGTGAGGTACGTGGCGTCCACCCAAACCTCATCGCCTACCGCGTAACTCCTGGACCTGTGACGCGCGTCGTACTGGGCGATCTGCTGCTGCTGAGCTAAGAGCAGCTTTTCCCTAGCGAGCTGCAACTGGCGAACAAATTGGCGGGCTGTCTCGTGGGCTGTACCCTTTTTTACTGCTGCGCCCCTCCCCCCCTTAGCTCGGCCTCTCCGTGATGCAAGTGCTGCCTCCACGAAGAAGTCTAGCTGAGAGGCCGGAGCGTGACCGTATGTCAGTTCAAAAGGGGTGAAGCCCGTGACGGCGGAACGAGAGTCATTGATGGCTTACTCGACCGGGGTACACCACAAATCCCAATCGTACTGGTTGGCGTCGACATACGCGCGTAACATACGTTCGACCGTGTGGTTTGTGTGCTCCGCCTGCCCATCACCTTGTGGGTGGTACGGCGTGGTAGAGGCAATCTGGACTCCCATCAACCGGTGTCGCTCGAGATGCATTTCATCTCTGAAGCGGGAGTCCCGATCACAGACGATCTTCATGGGAGCGCCGTGCAAACGCCACACTTGGTCGAAATACATGCGCGCGATCTGAGCAGCCGAGCTGTCTGCGTAAAGCATGGGGACTACGTGCACCATCTTGGACAGCTTGTCCGTGAAGGTAGCAAACGCGTCGTACCCTCGCTCTGTGCGAGGCAGCCCAGTAACGAAGTCGATACTAACCACTTGCCACAGTCTTACTGGGTCTTGCAGGGGGTTAAGCTGACCGTCTGGATACCCGTTGCGCGGCCGGGTCTGCTGGCACACGACGCAGGATTTGCACCAGTCGGTGACATCCTTGCTCATGCGTGGCCACCAAAAACGACGGGATACTCTGTCCAGTGGCTTATCCCTTCCTGTGTGCCCTGCTGCCGGGGACTCGTGTGCCTCGCGCATCACCAACTCTCTGAGGGGGGAATCCTGAGCTAGCACTAGCTGATACCGCCCTTCTGCCACTCGCCAAATCATGTCGTCTACCATGCGAAACGTGTCTGTTCTCTGATGTGGGGCCGCGATCAGTTCTTCTCCTAACGAATTGAGGTACGGGCTGCGTTCGTATTCCGCTTGCAAGGCGCGGACGAACTCATCAGCCTTCAGTGGCCCCAACGCTGCTCTGACCAGTGTGTATTGCTTTATATTTTCCTTTACGGCCCGCAATCGGCAAATCCACTGGCCCGCTTTCGGCCAATACGGCCAATCTCCAAAATTGCCCGCGAAATTTTAAAATGGTGACATTGTAAAAATCGCATAATTTTGCATAAATTTCGGTATTTTCATATCAAACGTGACGGCTCGCATCCATATATTCCATCGGCCCGCATGCGGCCCGGAGTGGTGAGCTACGGCCCCGGGCCGGCCCGCCACGGTAAGCAATATACCCTGGCTCTGACCTTTGCTGCAACCCCTGTAGTGACTAAAGGCTCGTCGGGTTCCGTCTCACTGTCCTTTCGCGCAGGTGGCGCTCGGGGCTTCGCCCTACTGGCTGCGGGGGCCCAAACCAGAAGGACCGGCCAGCGCAGCGGGGGCCGACCTCCATCGGGAGACTCGAAGAGGTGGTTGGGACGACCTCTCTCGTCCTTCATATCAAAGACTTTGACCGGATGAAGCCCATATTTGGGGTGAATCAACCGCCTCCAGGGAGCGTCATAGTCTGCGTGGTAGAAGGAACATTGCCGAGGTGTTTTCCGGATCGGCGCGCCACTCAGCAAGGAAATGCCGAAGAATTCTTTCTATCAAGTCCGAATCCTTCGTGTAAGGGGGGTTACACCAAACGTGTTTCCCGCGCCACTTTTCCTTCAAGCAGTCGGTTCAATAGGTGTCAACCTGCCGGTTAACGCCCATGGAGTCGCAACACGCGTCAACGTCAAACATCCCGTACTGGGCCGCTATCTCCTCAAAGCGCTCCCTGATCAGCTTCCAATCCTGGCGATCTACGACCTGGTCGTAGTGGGAGCTACCTTCTGGGGGCTTAACGGGCTCAGGTGCCTCTCCGGCTGCCTTCGGGTGACTCTGGGTCTCAGGATGGGGGAACTCGTCGGTTTCCGGTGCTCCTCTCGCTGCCTCCGGGTGACTCTGGACTTCTGCTGCGGCCTGTTCCCTAGCTAGCTCGGTCTGCTCTGGTCATGACTGCTAGCGATTCGGCATCCCTTAAGGACTTCTCGCCTACTGCTAGGGTGGCAGCTGCGTCCAGCCAGAGGGCCGGCGTCTCTACCCACGTGAGCCCGTTCAGATGGGTGAGCTCATCAATGACCGGTGCCGGACTGGTGGGGGGGAAGGATTCGTCCTCGGAATCACTATACTCGAAGGTGGCGCTTAAGACAGAGGTAGGATCCTCGTCCTCTTCGGATCTCTTGCCTTTCGGCTCAGAGTACCTGGGTCCATCTGTGGCGCGATCCACTGTCCCGAGGACAGAGGTAGGATCCTCGTCCTCTTCGGACCCCTTGACTTTCGGCTCGGAGTCTCTGGGCCCATCCGTGGCGCGATCCACTATCCCTTTTTCCTTCAAACCTTCCCTGGCTGACATTTCCTGTTACAGTAGTCTGGTCGCCGGGACTGCGCATCCGGTACTACCAAACAGCGCCCTGGCACGTGCTCCATCTGATGGACTCCTACCTCTACCAAGTCCTCGTACCAGCGAGCTTGACGTCGGCTGAGCTCCCTAGCTGGGGCGAAGAGCCACTTGAGGGGTTTATGGTCCCCCATGAGCTTAAATGATGTAAAAATCAGATAATGTCTCCAGGTGACTGTGGTACAATGATGGATGGCACAAAGCTCTCGTTCCCCAGCGTGATAGTTCTGCTCTGCGCTGGAGAACTACCGGTTTTCAAAGGCCAAGGGCTGCAAGCCTCGTCCCTGATCCTGCATGAGTGCACCCCCTAGTGCTACTCCACTGGCATCTGTCTGCACGAAGAAGGGTCTGGAACCGTCTGCGGCGCCCTTTTGATCGGGTAGGGCCAAGGCTGGGGAGGAAATCAAAGTAGTTTTCAGCTGTTTAAATGCTGCTTTTTCATTCTCGCCCCAGGTCCATTCCACGCCGGATTTGGTGAGGCGGGTCGGCGGGTACGCGAGGTCTGCGAAGTTCTAGATGTACCTTCGGTAGAAGCCACACATGCCCAGGAACTGTCGCACGTGTGTGACAGTCTCTAGGTCTGGCCAGTCGCGCACCGACGCGACCTTATCCTGCTGTGGGCGACATCCATCCCGATCCACCACGTGCCCTAGGAACCGGACTGCTCGTTTGCACAGTTTGACTTTTGACTTCTTAAGATAGACGGAATTATTTCGACACGCCTCCGTAAGACCTGGCGGAGGTGGTCGAGATGTACCTCATGGGCGCTCTTACTCGGAACCTCAGCTGAGAAAATCATGATGTCATCTACAAATACCCTGCAAAAGGGCAGGTGCCCGAGATACTGGGTCATCATCCTTTGCCAGGTGCTTGGGGAGTTTGACAATCCCATAGGCATGACCAACCACTCGTACGCTCCAAAGTGCGTAGGCATTGCAGTCTTCTCCACGTCATCCGCTCCCATAGGGACCTGCCAAAATCCCCAAAGGGCATCCATCGTAGAGAAGACGGTAGCCCCTTGTAGGTCATTTAAGAGACTCTGCACATCCGGAAGGGGGTACTTATCTTTGATCGTGATCTCATTGATCTGTCTGTAGTCGATGACTAGACGCAGCTCCTTGGGGTTACTTGGCTTGGGGACCATCAACACGGGACAGCCCCACGGAGAGGCCGAGGGTCGTATGTACCCTTTGGCTAAGAGTTCATCTAGCTGTTGCCGGAGTTGCCGCAACTCCTCCTGCGACAACTTGTATCCTCGCCGGTGCAAGGGGTTCCCGTTCCAATCTGGCCGGAGCCGGATGCCGGCCGTGTATTCCCTTGACTGGACCGAGTCTGGCAGTTCTGTGCAAATGCCATCCGCGAACTCCTTTTCCAGGTCCCTAAGCTGCTGCCAGATTTCTGGCGACACCGTCTCGTCTATCTCGTCCTCCGGCGGTTCCGGGGAGGCCTGAGCGGTCTGTGGAGCTGGCGGCGGGGTAGTGACTGGCGGGACAGCCGGTACCAGCGGGTCTGTGGTCTGCGGAGCTGGCGGCGGGGTAGTGTCTGGCGGCACGACTGGTGCCGAGGCTCGCGACTTCTGCCTCTGAGGGCTCGGGACAGTGGGGACTGTTGGTCCCGGCGGCTACCCAGCGGAGGGGCCACCTTCAGCACCAGGCTGACTGACTGCTGCGACCTGGTCACGCCAACGCACTCGCTTACGCCGTGCTCGGGGTCGTCGCTCCGCGACCAGACCCCGGCCCTGCTGGAGCGCCGCGGCCGCCTGAGCGTGCCAGGTGGGTGGCTTCCCGGCTGCGTGATCCTCTATCGCCTGTGTACGCACCGCTGGCGGAAGCAATGCAAATGCCCCGTTCGCCTCCTGCTTGCTAGCGAAAACGTCGAGAGGGTCAGGATGATCCCCGGCCTCGTCAACCGTACTCGCAAATCCCTTCGGCCTAATATCCTCGACCAGCCACCGCCCCTACCTTCCGCAAATGACACGCCCCGTCCACGTCACTGTAGCCGGAATCGGAGCTGTCCGAAACCAACCCTCCCGGCTCCTCAGACTCCCCTGCTCCGTCCGGCACCGTTGTGCTGGGGCGCACGCTGACCTCACTATCCTCGGACCCGGAGGAGGGTTCTGACGCTAGGCCTGCTACGACATCGTTGGGGGAATCCTCGTCGGAATCTCCCCCCCCTTGTTGCAAGCCGACGCGCCAAAAGACCCATCGGGGGCGAGGTAGACAACGAAAGCTTGCTTCTCTTTGTTTCGGAGGGCCCGCAGGTCCCGACGAGCTCGACGTTGACTCAAAATGACTCCCTGTACCAGTGCCATTGCTGTGTCCTTGGGGCGACTGGGGTCCGGGGATCCCGGCGAACAGCCGGTGATGACGACCTCTTCCCTGCCCTTGGTGAACCGGACCGAACCCCAATTCTTATAATCCAGTGTAACCGGGGAAAGGTTTGCCAGCCAAGGACCTCCCAAGATGACATCCACCTTGAGGTCAAGGGGCATCACCCGAAGCTCAACCTGCTGGCCGTACGCTCCTTTTGACGTCTCAGCAAGGAGCTTGGGCCTGATGCAGGATTTAGCATCATACGTGGTGCCGTCAGCCACTCGAACTCGCATGGCTTGCTCGTGGCGCACCGGCTTGACGCCGGTGAGCTTCTGCAATGTACAACGACGATCGCTCTTAATTGTAAGATGCGCTTTGAATTGGAAGATTTTTTGAAGGTCATTGTTTTGATGTTTTTTACATTATTTTAAACATATCATGCCCAAAAAATAGGGTGGTTATGATTTTGGAAGTTTTTCTCATCGTACGAGGCGGGGTTTTCAGAATTCTTACGCGTGACTCTTAGGCATATTGAGGAGTGTTCCAAAAATCCACATATGGTATTAGATCGAGATTAAAGGTTATAAAATGGAAGTAAAAAGGGAAAATATGTACCTATTTATCGTATGTTTGATATTTTCATCGATTTCAGCACAATTTTGCCAAAACCCCCCTCAAACCCTATGCTTTATCACACGCGTATTCACAAAGGGCGGGTAACACATGTAACTTAGGTTCTTGCTAATGGACCCGTCACGTGCTATGTTGTAATGTAGTTTGCCATAAAACATATTTGAACAAATGAAATATCAAGCACTTGCATCTCCGTGCAGATTTCTGGAGCAAATGGCCCTCTAGCGGGGGAAACCCTAAGTGGTAACACCAATTTAGGGTGTAAGCACAACCACATGTGTACATGCATGCACATACGTACTCTTGACTGCACTTATTTACTCTTCAGAGTTCTCCAGCAGTGCTTTTAAAAGCTCAGCTTTCTCCTCACAACCTGGAATTCCGCCTTGAACACCAGATTTTGCGGTCTCATCCCAGCATGTCAACACCTCGTTCACGTCAAATGTAGACTTCATGCGAAGGGTGCGGGGACCCCGTACGAAAGCTCCAGCCTCACAGAGTTGTTCTACCGTCTCGAACGTTCTCCGTGACTGTGCTGGCAACCAGAACTGCCAGGTTATCTCCTTCCGTGAGGCATGCTGCCCCACCACCTCCACGAAATGGAGTGGGAGTGACTTACCGCCGTCCGGGAGCATAACGTTGAACCAACACTTGTCGCTGGCTTCCCCGCCTGCAACGGTCACGGAATAGCTGTCCACAGTCATGTCCTCGTGTCTATTCTACTAATTTTTGGGCGGGTTAACAATACCTAAGAGCGATATTCGAGCACCCTAATATCCTTAATAATTCGAGATATAGCATACAACCCATGCTTGGCAATGTTTATTGTAGTTAGTTTTGTGTGTGGAAACTGTCATAATTTCTGCTACTTGGATGGGTACACCGGGCTGAAATGGCGTTCAAAGTTAGGGCGGGTTGGCCCAAAAATTACGGCGGGTTAACTCCTAACTTCGTTTATTGTTGCTCCGCGTAGGCTACGTGGTGGTCCCAACTCCCAAGGCACTAAGTGACAATATTTCAAGGAAGTTTTATGTGTTGTGACCTTAAGTTTCGATCTAGAGCACTTCCCTATCGGTATAGACCAATCCTCAGCCCAAAGTGTCTGGAGCTCTGCCAACTTTTTTTGGGTAATTTTGAGGGTTGATAAACGCCTATTGTTCCTACTTTTTGCCCGAACTCGATTACCAATCGTCAGACCAAAGTGCCAAGAGTTCTCGCAACGTTTTTTGGGTAATTTTGAGGGTTGATAAACGCCTGTTGTTCGTACTTTTTGCCCGAAGTCGATTACGCGCGCGATATCGTAGAAATGCCTAGGTATTGGTAACCCGCCGTAACAACGTGTTACGGCGGGTTAACCCGCCTTTCGCAGAATAGACACTCGAACCGGTAGTCGGCTGCCAAGTGTTCCTTCTGCGATGCCAAACGCATCCCACGGTCATATAGACTCTATATGTCCTGCACTACACGTTATGTAATATGTCTTGGAAGACCCCTGCAAATAATGCGGCCAATTTATAAGAAACATATGAAAAGAGAGAGTCAACACCTTCGGCTATTGCGCCTTAGGCGGTGGAAGCGTAATAAACGTTTTCAGAGATTTAGGAAGAGACTGAATACTTCCAGTACGATTACCTAATAAAGTTCCATCAATAACGAATGGTGTCACTGTAGCATACGGTGGCAGTCCTGATACGTGATGGCACACGACGGTTGAGATGATACATACATGCATGATATGATTGTAACCCTTGGTCATGAACTGTATGACACGCTACTCTAGGATGGGTACGTGATGGTGTATTGCAACAACGTGTTGCGAAGATACCGGGTTGATTATCTACATGCATTGCATCCGGAAGATCAGAAATCCTGTAATGAAGTCGGTAATTATATATAAGACAAGACAGGAGGCTTAACAACGGCACGTCGTACGAAACGTTTGCAATATTCGATACGACGTGTACAGCCATGGCGTATGAGCTATATATTCTTCCATCAATGCATACAACCCAGTATCATCCGCGTGTGTAAACGAGCAAGCTGCATCCAAAGCTCAGCTCAGGACGACACGGATATAATACACCAACCATACACGAAGTCACGAAGTGTTTGTTAGTGGTCAGTGCGACTATTGCTAGCATATTACAAGTATAGTATATACATACGCACGTGCGGCGAACGACCCGTTCCTAACGACCACGCACAAGTTCGGCTTCGAGACGATATAATCCAAGGGTACGCGTTATCGACACAGTTGCCTACATGCATGTGTTCATAACGCAGCATGCATTACTATACGTGTAGAGATAATCACGTGGTGCATGCTAATGTGGTATGTGTATGCAGCGACCTTCGCTCATACCTGCAGTATGTGTGTTTCACGCTGTGAAGCGCTTCGTGTTTAGCCTTGTTTGCCCCGTCACGCCGGGACACGCGTCTGATTTTACAATCGGATGCCTCTGTTGCTTGGCACATATCGCACAATGCGTGGTGGTAAGCCAGAGTGAATACTATATATAGACTCTATAGCGTCGCATTCCTCCTGCTTGTGCTCTCCAGCATGCCGCCCCCCCACACGTGCGCGTGCCACTTGAACCATGTGCTTTCGGGAATAAAGTGCAGTCGTCGAAACGCATACTTGCAGACTTTCTTGCCCAGGAACGTCAGCGAGTCGAACATCTCTATTTCAAGCTTCTGCGATCCGGGCTTGAACCTACGCGCACGAGTAAGCTCCGCGATGATGTTCTCCTTGAATTGGCGACCGTTCAGCGTAGACTTCTCACGTAAGTACGCCTGCACGGGACGATACTCGAATTGGGACAGACAGCGCCTCCCACACTTGTATTCGTTGGCGGGGTCGATCAGATCCCCGATCTTTGTCAAGCTTTCCGCAGTATTGTTGGGCCCATATCCCGACGTTTTGGATTCTGCTTCCGGTTCGGAACTCTTCGTCTTTCTTGGGTTGATGGTTTTCGTCTTGCCTATAAAGTCTTCCACCGTTTCATAGTAATAATCTTCTGAACCAGAAGAATTAGACGAAGCGCTAAGCTCAGATTCGCCTTCAGAGCACGACGAGCATACCATATTTCCTTCCTTCCCGCTTTAGCGACTTGGCGCTTTCTCAAATGTTTAAGTTTCAAAGTTTCAAAACTATTGACCGGCGCGGCGTTCCAGGCTTTCGAGCGAGCGTTTCGAGCTTTTGATTGCCTTTCAATCGTCACATGTAGTCAGATCGCACTAGTCACATCACTAGTGCGATCTGACTTCGCACTAGTCGCGCGACTCGTGCGGACTAGTGGCGTGAGTAGTGCGTTAATAGTGTGGTACTAGTGCGGTACTCGCGATATGCTATCTTCAAGAATTGATTTTCACTATCGCAAGTATACTTTTCTTTGGACCCAACTTTTTATCTTCTTTCTTCTCACTTACCATACTACGTAATCATGTCTGACGAAAAACTCTTTGGTGAAGGCTTCAAAGCGCAATCGGTGGAAGACCTTGCCAAGAGCGGCGCACGAGAGGTCCGAACCTGCTCCAAGATCCTTAAACGCTTGTTGACGGACCAGCAGCTGGAAACGATTTTCCCCATTTCGGGGAACAAAAGTCAACTGTCGGGGACGGGGTCGGAGGTGTTGCTCACTTACGATATCATTGAGAACTGTTTTGAACACTACACGCCGGACGACGCGGCGTGTTACCGCAACCTGGCGTCGTGGCAATTTTTGAAATTGGTGACGCAAACCCAGTTCGTGCATAAGCTGGAGGAGGCGGAGAAACGAGGCACAAAACCAGGATTGTATGATATTTTCTCCGGTGGAGGGAAAAAGGAGGACACGGCGGAGAAGAAGGAGGAGGCGAAGAAGGAGGGCGAAGGGGAGGACGAGGACGAGGAGGAGGACTTTGAGATCCACTGCGCACAGGACGAGGAGGAGGACCCAGAGAAGAAGTACACAACCTTCGCAACTAAGAACGGTTTTGAGGTGATGTACCACTAGAACAAGGTATTCGCTTAAGTTTTCTTAAGTTTGCTTAACTTTTCTTAAGTTTTCTTATCTTTTCTTAAGTCCATGAAAATTATACCGCGTGTCATGTTTTATACAATTCGGTCATCAGCTGGCCTTCAGAATGCCCGTGGATGTATCAACGAGGACGCGAGCGAGTACGCCAGAGCAAAAGATAAGAAAAGTTGAGTGCAAACTGTGTTCTGGTGGGTGGCGGGGTACTCGAAATAATTATACACAATAAAGTTAAGCCAAAACCGTGTTCTGGTGACTGAAGAAATTATAATTTGGGTGGCGGGGGGCTCAAAGTAATTATAGGGGGTACGTGAACGTACAGGTGGGGAAAAAATAAACCCCCCCCTGAGTATCCACCATCCGCATCATCATCATGTGAAGAGTGAGAGACCCGCGACAAATAGAGGCGGCCAAGGGGGG
>LGRX02017044.1:0-11494 GCA_001247695.2 Cymbomonas tetramitiformis | reverse complement strand
TGTTGGGCCGCTCAGGGGATCAGAGATGACATGATCGTGCGTGTTGGGCGCTTAGGGGATCAGAGATGACATGATCGTGCCTGTTGGGCACTCAGGGATTTCTGACAAGAAACGCTCTCGGGAACATCGCGGAGTGCACCATTAACAACGTCTGCGAGTATTTAAAGGGTGAGGCGTGTGTCCCGAGGCTTGTTTTATTTTATACGCGCTCCGCCAAACATGTGCCCCGCGAGTCATACTTGGTTACAAGATTCAAGGTCCAATGCGCTCTAGTTACTGGAGTGTAGTTTGGTGAGGTGCAGATACCGTTTTCCTTTTTTCCTTGGTTTATATACTAGGGCGTGTCGAATATGCATCGGTACGGTCAGATGTTGTGAGATTCGCAAAGAAAAAGACGCAGACCGGTGGCTTGTATACACTTGAATCCTGGCCTGAAATCTTGTCATCACATTGCATTGCCGAAAGCGGTTGGATCGTATTGCAGACCGCGCCGCGTCAGATCTTATGCTCCCTAACCCCCATGCCTGGTCCTGAGCCTGGCGGCTGATACGTCACCAACCGTTTGGCGCCTTTCCTACAACTGTTCACGACTGTGCATTCACGCACGGCTAGCTACCACGCCACGTGGGCAGAGGGGAAGCTCATGAGATGCCACATGTCGCCGTGCAACCTGTTATAAGTTGGTATGGTTGCCAGGTTGCCCCACCGCGCTTTGAGGGGCCGTGTGTCAACTCCACCCACCACCTTCCCACCCACATGTCTCCCCGCCTCTCGTCACATATCTTCCATACTCTCCGGGAGTCGTGATGCCATCCAGCCTGCCTCGCTTACCCCACCGGAAGACTGCCCACGTGGCATGCCCCCAGGCCCTGATGCCCCGCCACCATGTCCATCCTGCGTAGCATAGATCCGTTCCCTCAATTGCAACCTCCCAAGCTCTATCCATCAGAGCCAACCTCTTTACCTCCACGCACTGAGCCTCCTCCTTCACATGATCAGGCTTGGGGTCCCCGTACCCCCTCACATACCCACACTGCCAGCCCTGCACCGACCGTCTCTTACTGGGCACTACCCCCGGCCGCCCCCAGGTGCGCATCTGCTATCGGGCTCGCAGTGGCCACATCGAACATTGCGCGTTGACCGGACCCCTCTGCATTTAGTGGTGTCACATCCGGACACGTTTTTTGCGAGTGCGTGAAATGGCCCGTCAAGTCATTGGGCAATGCCGATGGAAACGGGAAAGCAGACTTGACCACTTGAATATGTACCTTCTGCACTGGAGGTGAATGGCAGAGTACCAATTCCCCCCACCGGCCTCCGCTCTGCACTGGAGGTGAATGGCAGAGTACCAATTCCCCCACCGGCCCCCGCTCTGCACTTGAGGTGAATGGCAGAGTATTAATTCCCCCACCGGCCCCCGCTCTGCACTGGAGGTGAATGGCAGAGTACCAATTCCCCACCGGCCCCCGCTCTGCACTTGAGGTGAATGGCAGACCAATTCCCCCACCGGCCCCCGCTCTGCACTTGAGGTGAATGACAGAGTACCAATTCCCTCCACCGGCCCCCGCTCTGCGCCGGCATGCCAGCAAGTGTGTCCCCATGGGATCCCAACACCCCCTCACAGGGAGGGCGCTGCCCCGCTTGGACAGGTAGGGATTGTTCAGCATGCAAAAGGTGGTGCAGCGCCACCTAGTACTTGGCTGAGCTGAGCCAAGGCTGGGCAGCACGGAAAACCCCTCTGGAATGGCGGTCCAATCACGGCGTAGAGCCAAGCAAGCCGAGATGCCGTACAAGTGCAGCCAGCAGAAGCCTACCCGTCGACTGGAGGACCGAATTATAGGCCCATCGGGCACGCTCTTATGACCAGTTGTGATCACTCAACTTCTTGACGTACGGTGTCAAATAGGAATCCGCTCGCCTCACCTCCTGAATCCGCTCGCCTCACCTCCTGAATCCGCCTGAATCCGCCGCCTCACCTCCTGAATCACCCTTATCGCCTCACCTCCTGAATCACCCTTATCGCCTCACCTCCTGAATCACCCTTATCGCCTCCCGCACCTTCTACATGGCCGCTCGCGAGGACTGTGCATACGGCAAGTCACTCTCGGCGCAGAGGCCCTAACTGCTAGAACAGTCATCGGCCTGCCCTCCCAGACTTGCGCAAACCCACCCAGCCAGGCTGCGCTGCTCGCCCGTGCCGCCTTGGTCAGGCCATCCCATGCGAACATTTTGAGAATGCCAGGCCAATCTGCGGTGCCTCCTGCATCCTCGCGGCATGCTCCTGTGTTGCCTTCCGCACCATCTCTGGGGACACGCGCCGCGACCAGAACCCCAGCCTCCGATGGGCACAGAAGCAGAGCAGCCCTCGGGCCTACGCGTGCCCAGGGCATCAGCCGTCCCCACGGGCACTGTCAAGATGTTGTCAAGTTCCCCTTGCGCACCTGGCATCCCATCTTTGAAGCAGCTGGCATCCCCCTCCGGCGAGAAAGGCGCCGACTTCAACGGCTGAATATCAAAGGCCAATCGCTGCCGCCTCCTCGATATAAGTAACATACACAGCCGCTGCTACAATCGGAGGACCAATAAATATAGCAGCATCCATGTAGGCAAAGATGATCACATCAAGATCACATCTGAACCCGCTCAAGGATGCGTTTGCCCACCGAGGGGGATTGGAGTGTGCAGGGACGACCATGAAGAACGCATGCTTGGCGGATCCTGACGAGGTTTGTTCCAACCGATGGCTGCGGGACCATGAGTGCAAAACGTTGTGTATCACATTCCAAGGAAATATAAGGAGTATCCATTGGAATTTCCGTATGCCTCGATCCCCTTCATGAGACATTGCACTTGATAGGTACTCATGCGCATCGCCCAAGATTACGGGCAGAGGTCCTAGGGATACCAATCTTAGTTGCATGCGCGCCATCCATCGGTTGGTCTTATGCCCCCAAAGCTGGCGTTTAGCCCAAGTTCAGGCTTGGTGGGCATACCATCAATGCTGTGCACATGTTTGTCTACTGGATCCACCCCGTGTCGCGGTAGGAACTCTGGCGCAGTTGTGACTCTGTCGACTGGAACCGCCTTGTGTCGTGGCAGGTGCACTGGCGCAGTCGTGACTCTACACCGCACTGACAATTCCTCGTAATCCATGTCTGGTGCACCTGCACAGGTTGAAGAGATCAAATCAAAGATGTCCAAACGAGTTTTTCGTGGAATGGCCAGGTGTGTTGCGGAGAGTGGCAAGGAAACACTTAATTGATGTCCTTTGCCAATGCAGTGCCCGGCATATTTCCTCCGAATAAGCCATGCACTTTGCATTGTGTTGTTAACCCTTTCATAGACGTAAGTCTTTCCCAAGACTCACTTCCTTGGCAGATTCGCCAACATGTCTTGTATGCTTATTTGGGTCAATCATGCTATGGATGGGATGCAGATTCGTCTGTGTTTGGCATGTGGTAGATCCGTTGGGAAATGTCCAATCCATGGTTGTTTGCCGGCATACAAATGCATCCCGTCTTGAATACATCAGTCTTGATGCCTGAGTTTATCATCTCATCGTTTGAGTTGCGAACACGTTACACACCAATGGTTGCTTTGTGATATCTTTGAATGCCGCTGGCAATTATTGTGGTGTCATTTTTGTGGGATGACTATGCTTTGGACAGGACTGCCACAATGAAAGAGCGCCCGCCGTGAAGAAGCATATTTTGCAGAACAAATAAAATCATTTGTATCGACGGTATCAAGACGTTGTCTGCAAGTTGGGTGAATATGTCAGCATCCTTGGTTAAATTAAATGACTAGAGCGCATAGGGATTTATCCTATTTGTCCTATGCTGCTAGATACTAATTTATATGGATCCTGCAGCATGGCAACAGGGCGGCCCGATTACGAGTCACGCACGAAGGTTGTAGGGAGGACAAGGCCGCTGTGCCGGTGGCATGCGCCTAGATGATTCATCTAGACAAGTGTATGTGCCAGCACATGCCTAGTATGCATGCGTGTGGATATCCCAAGCATGCAAGATAGTGATGTTGGTTTCATTACATCATTATCAAAATATATCTGAAACG
Source organism: Cymbomonas tetramitiformis (assembly GCA_001247695.2). Lineage (NCBI taxonomy): Eukaryota > Viridiplantae > Chlorophyta > Pyramimonadophyceae > Pyramimonadales > Pyramimonadaceae > Cymbomonas > Cymbomonas tetramitiformis. Next base: position 7,417 of record LGRX02017044.1, on the reverse strand, counting down.
AAACTGTATATCTCGAATATTGGGAAATTGCCAGCATTTATGCCATTACGCGTCATCATCGAGTCCAAGTCCATTGCGGTTTTCAAGCATGAACAAGGTGCAAGTGCATATTTTGCCCATAACGAATGTGCATAATATTCTAATATGGATCGCGCATCGTGTTCGGAATGGTGTATGTTCAACATGTGCATTTTCGTTGACATTGACATGAATCATAATCCATACACGCATCATGGCGTGTGGCTTGCACCGTGGATACAATGGGGCCCGGGTTATGGCGCATGGCACTCACTGCAGTTTTATTTTTCTAGTGCGTGAGTGTGACCAGTTGGCTTGTTTTGAGCGTGGCCTGCTGCAGACGAGAGGCCATTTCCTTTGTAATGAATGTGACATTGGGAGCGGGGTGCATGTAACATTGAATTGTGCTCGGGAAAAGACGAAAAAATAACCAGTGTAGTGAGTGTGTGTTAAAGTCCCGTTACGGCGCCTTGAAACGAAGTAGTATGTATTGGCGGAGGGTGTAGCACGGACCGTGCTTTGACCTCAATGGTCACTCCCTTTATATCATGCACCTCGGTTCCATCATATGGCCACGCCATCGAGGTTATGAACCTTAATGGGAGTCGTTGCGCGACGACGCTGGTATTCATTGTACATTGGACACCATTATTGACTCTGGCATATACTTGCTCATGGTATGCTAGCGTAATCGTTATCCAGCACGCTACAAGAGTTGGTTCCTCTCATACATAACTGTCTGATAAAGCAGGAGGCATTCCACAAAGCATGGAAGCAAGAGCGGCTCGGCACTAAGGGAGACGTGTCGGCCACCAGAGTCGGAAAGCCCGGTGCTACTAATTTTATCCTGTAATGACCCGTGGCTTAAAATAATATTCCAATACAGTACAGCCCGGGCGCCGTCCGATCTCCCGCCATTGCATGACAATTAAACAAAATCTACCGCGCGCCCGACCAACCTAAGATTGGGCAAAATGATAACATTGCTCTAGAGCTCTACATCGATTCAAACGAAAGAGCGTTCTCCAGCGAAAGCGTTCGTGCAGCCCCCAAGATAGTGTCCACTCGCGTCGGACTGACTGCAATCCAAATCCACAGTCCATCACGGGAACCCAATCTCCCCCTCCCCCAAGACCTTGATATGGAAGTCTGGGGTCCGACCCCATAGGACCCGAAAACGCTTCTAGGGGTGCCAAGATCAATGCGACTTGCCCCCCCCCTCCTAGGAGCAATGTGTGGGCAGCCCTACGGCGACGCTGGACGTGTACAAGATCTTCAGCACGTCCTCAGCCCGTCAGCCGGTCAGCGTTATCCCCACATGTATCCCTGCTGTATCTGGTGGTGCTACGTGAGCTCGCCGCTGGCCAAAGGTTCACTTTCTCCACCCTTGCTCTCCGCATCGCCACCGTGTGGCAGAGCGAAGGGCGGCACCTCTCCCGCCTCGCCCCTTCACCATCCCCGTGCACTGGTGGTAGCGGGGTACGGACGGGCGGGTCTGGTGGTCCTGCGTTCCAGTCTATGCAGGCGCGCAGCAACATCGTCAAGCCCGTCGGCGATTGGAAGCAGCCCCAGCGCCACGGCCGCTACTTGGTGTGGGAAGGGGTTGGACACCCGTGTGTCACATGCTTTGGGGCGTCACTGATGGGCACCTCACCACAAAGGGGGTGTGCCCTTCAGGGCACATATCTTATGGGGATTGGCCGGCCCGGGGCCGCGAGCAGCGCCCAAAAAGAGCTCCGGGCCGAAAGCGGGCCGGTCGAATTTTCATCCTTAAGTATGGAAAACATTTGAAAATTAGCAAAAACACGTGTTTTTCTTGATTCCGGGCCGAGAGTCATTCTAGGAAGATATGTGCCCTGGTGCCCTTTTTCGTGCACCGCATCATTCTTGCCCGGTCAGGCACCGCCTGGCGCGCCGGCGGCACCGGCGCGCCCTACGATTGCTACATGGACCCAGCCCACCGGTGGTGTACTGGCTGCGGCTACCCCGGCTGCCCCGGTGAGCCAAGACTCGCCCTCACTGCAGTTTGCTGCCGTTGATGATGGCGACCCGGCTTCGTTTACCTTCTGCTGGAATAATCACACCGCCTGATTATGTGACTCTTCCCGTAGTAGTGTTTGTGACTGTCACCCGAACCAGAACCCTAAATGTTTATGCCCATATAACGGGTTAACTTGTCAACTTTATTGCATTTTGAGAAAACTACCACTGAGTGAATATATCCCGGGTCTTAGGGGTATATCCAACAGGTTTGGACCCGCGCACTCTTTATTTAGACACTGCGAATTTTAGCCATGTCTGGCTAAACAGCGACGCTTGAGATGGAGTGAGGGGCTCCACTAGAGGCGCGGCGGAGCGGTATGGCCTAGCTGATGTCTGGTTGATTGGATTTACGGGAAGCTTGTGCACGGGGAGGACTTCATTTTCCTCGCTACGCGTCGGTTGACGTTGGAAATTTTGGTCGGATCCGACACCACTTTCCTTGGCCGCGTCACTCTGGATCCACATGCACGTGGGGAGATTTTTACGCCACAGCTTTCCCTTGCTTTCCTCGACAACCGCATTGCGACTTTTGGCCGCCACTCCTTCCGCATCTCGTCACATTTTCCCTCCTCACTTCGTCTCTACGGTCTCTTTTATCATGGTTGCGACTAGAATGACTTCGAGTATGGCGTCACGCCGACGTTCTCTAGCGACGATTTTCGACTCGCGGCTGCCGCCCGTAATTCCGTGACGCCGGCTACGCCGGCACCTGCTGGTGTTCCGGCTGCGAACTCCGCCCAGGCAGTTTTCTTGGCGGGGGACGTCCCGCCGGGGGTTCGCTCATTGACCCGTGAGCGCTTCGACGAGAGCGTAGCGAAGCACGTCATCCGGAAATGTTTCCGTGAGAAGCATGAACGATTTACCGGCACTGAGTCCAACGCGCAGGTGCTCCTTGCGAAGCTGGTGCCTGCCCTCCAGGAGGCATTCGAGGCGCAGGACGTTTTATTTGCGCCACTTTTTGACTTGGAGGACTCCACGTTGGCCGTCCGCTCCGAGGCCAACAATTTGCTATTTTCAACTCTCGAGCGCATCGTGTGTCCCCTCTCCGGCGGGGGACTGGCTGGCTCGAGGCGTCGGCCGCGTTGCACCCGCTGGATGGCAAGCGGGTCTTGCTGGAGTTCGCACGTCGTCTGCTGGACTCCGGTGCACCCTTTCAGGGTACATCGGACCTCCTTGGCGTCCGATTCAAGGCCCACACCGACCCGTCGGAGTCCGTCACGGACTTCAACGCGGCCTTGCGGTCCGCGAGGAGGAGGAACACCCTGGACGATGACGAGGTGAAGGAGCTCTTTACCACGGCGCTGGATCCGGTGTTCTACGCGCCGGTGGTGTCACGGCTGTTCACGCACCAGCAGCGGGCGGCCGCCGACCTCTTGACCATGCAACGATGGGTGATCGAGTGCTACGCTCGGCACGTCCAGGCCGGTACGCACACTGCCACCCTGTCCGCAGCGGCCGTGGCCACTGACGGTGACGGCTCGCAGCTGTCCGACCTCACGGGGGCCATCATCCTCGACGTGAAGCGGCAGATGAAGATCTTGACGGACAAGGTCAACGGCAAGGGGTTTACCCCGCGGGCGGACAAGAACGAAATCGGCAACGGGGGAGGCGGCTCCGGTGTACGGTTTGCAGCTGGTGACCTCCCGGCTGGGGGGAACTGGTCGCAATCGCATGGGAAGAAGCGCGTTGCCTTTCACAAGGGCAGCGGCGACTTCGTCCCGTTTTGCGGAAATTCTACATGCAAGAAGGACGACGCGCGCCACTGGCACCGCGACTGCCCGAATGGCGGCAAGCACGGCGCTGGGGGAAGCTTCCACAGCTTCTCCCTCGGTGACATCGAGAACGACTTACTGGCGGAGCAGTTCCAGGCGGCGATGGACGAGCACGACGGCGGGAGATTCGACGCGCTCTGCCTTTTGGCGGGGGGCAAGCCGGAGATGCTCGACGGCGTTTCGGCGTGTGCCTTCGGGCTCGAGCCGGAGCGGGAAGATGGTGCGTTGCAGGACTTCCTACCTGCCCTACTGCCAGCCTGTCACCCACATGGGGGGCTTCACGGTAGGTGGTGTGGCAAGCGGGATCTCGGCTGCCGCTTGCACGCATGTCCGCGAGGACGCACCGCCGGCGCCACCGCCGGCGGCAATCACGCATGTCTACCCTGACGAGTCGGATGCGTCCGACGACGGTGTCGTGCTGCCGGTGGACCCCATGCACGCACACGAACCCGACCTCTGCTTTGCAGACAGGATCGCGCAGATGGGTGGGCTTTCGATCAAGGCCGAGGGCAAGGACTTGGCAATGCGGTACATGCACGCCGAGTCGGAGACCGACTCTTACGGCAGCGATGTGGACGTAACGACGTATCTGCTGTTGGGTGTGAACCGGCTGACAGTGAGGATGCGCGCGGTTCGGCGGCCTCCAGCACCTTGGGCAGGGATGCGGTACACCGCCTTGGGGGTTTATTTGGCCACTCTTCGGCAATTGTTGTGATGGTGTGTGCACTCTTTTGTGTTTGCGCCACCGCGGCGCCACTCTCCGCTGCGACTGTTGACGGGGCATGCGCACCGGGCCGCACCGGCCTGGAGGTCGGTGGTGCTGATCAGGCAACCACAAGCACGTCTCCATTAAATTTTACGGCTTTGACATGCTGCGAGGCCGGCCTGGGCACTGCGGCACCGGCTGCTATTCCACCGCGCCGGCACGGCCGGCACCGTGCTCGGCAGGGGCTTCATATCATTACAAATGACATGGGTTTTGAATCGTCGAAATGAGTATAACTCCGATGAATTCATTAGTACAGAATAGCTGTTGAGATTATTCCTCCGGCTGGATTGCAATCATTCACAATCCCTGTACATTCCGGTGACAAAATATTGCACTGGACTGATCACAACATTTGGTATAATCTGTGATATATAAGTCACCAGAGAAAGCATTGCAATCAGCACAATGCTGTCTAGACTCACAAAGATGAGTAACAGATATTCTCAGATGTAATAAATAGAGGCACAATGTGACCTACGCTAAAATCGCGTATGCTCGGGCACTGTATTGTGACCTGCGCTGAGATCGCGTATGCATGGACACAATATGACTCGTGCCAATGACGTGGACACAATTCATACAACCTCCGGTACAATCGGACAAGGTTGACTGCCACGACATCACATCTGAAATCAATAAATCACTCAGAGAGAAGGTGTTGACATCAGTATAGCACCATTATACATATAGTCATGAGGATTTTAAAGAAGACACAGTCTCTCCGATATTGACAAATATAATACACATATTACCATGCTCTCTGATTATATACAGTATTGATATCCCACAGCATACGATGATGATGATAATAGCAAACCACTTCGCCGCTGGAGGGTAGTGTTGTATATATACAGCACATGCTTGGGCACTATATGACCCACGCTGATGACGTGAATTCGGGCTACATCCCAACGACTGCAATGCACCTTCGGTGCAATGGGCTGCATCCCGAGAACTGCTATCCAGCTTCATAGTAAGCTATCACGTCATCACATAGAGGTCGGACCTCTGTTGTATTTAAACGGCGCTTGACAACCGCCTAGCAATACACTTCCTTGAGGGGGGAAGATGATAAGCTAAAAATACAACTAAAAACCAAATAAATAATAAAGACAAATAATAAAATAAAACAATTAAGTTGCATCATCGTTTTTGCTTTGGTAAGCCTGACTATATACAGTCAAACCATGCAGAACTCCATGAAGTTGACACATATAAGTATCAAACATTTCTAAGGTCATCAGCCATGACATACATATGAGCTTGATTTTGAAGACCTAGACATTGTATACCTCTGGTCTAGCATATATCCAGACTAGAATTGTATATTGACACGGTGCAAGCACTATAGCCTCTGCCACCGATGATCATTGAAAAAGGGCAACCATTCTTGATATTTCATATATATCATCATAAAAGTGACAGATTTGAGAAAATCGATTGAAACTTGTATTGAAAATGGCTATTTCTTACAATAAGGTATTGCACCTAAGGGAATAAAGGTTTCATCGTCTGAAATAGGAAAAGAGTTTTACATTGACTCTAGTTCCTGAATCCAGAATCACATAGAAAATATGTTCTATCCTGTGCATATAAAAAGTACATTAGATTCAGATTCTGAGTTTACAAGTGGACTTGAATGCACTCGGGTTTGTACTGAGTTGCAATTGTCCAAAGTTTTTATTCTGACATCACTACTTATTTGTGGAATAGCATACTGTACAATGGTATAAACCATCCACATATAGATTGACACCATATTTGTGGTTTCATATCATTTTGGCACATAAGACAAGCATGCTTCATTGAGGAATAAAGACTCTTTGAAAGCTCATTCTGGAATGTTTAGAAATTTGTTGCCTCGTCCATTAGGCCACGAAGTCTTGGAAAAGCCATGTCGGGACTTGAACCCGCAATCTGCATACGGTTTCCAAGCGCAGTTCATCCTCATTCTGGAAAGTGACAGAAATTTTATAGTCATCAACAAGTCACAATTCTATCGGATTGAAATGACACATTCATCATTCATACTTCTTTATCATAACAAGTCTCTGAATAGTGTTTGCCCAAAAATAAAATGGGCACCATTGAGATAAGTGATCATGTACTGAAGAATATACACATATCACTAGGCAATGCCATGTCCTAATCATAATGAAATGACATGTCAGCCATCCATCAACTACGAAAATACAACTCGTAGTAAGTTGTTGTCATTACAGACACTTCTTAATTGACTCTCCATTAGCTTCGATACCAAAGTTAACTTCGGTACCATCACTGATTCCGTTGTTCATTATGACAATCATTATCCAGAAACATTGTCTAAGTTGGGCACACCATTGTCTAAGTTGGGCACACCATTGTCTAAGTTGGGCACACCATTGTCTAAGTTGGGCACACTATAGTGACCCTGAACTGACAATGTATGTGGGCTGCAACCCAAAAACTGCATATTAATTCATAGTGAATTGACATTGGATATTTGACATCATCTGGCATTTGCCACATTCAAAAACTTCAGGCATATTGCCGGTATGACGTAGAGACATCGGTGTTCGAAAGCATTCGATAAGTAATCTCAGTCTGATTACTGAGACCATTTTCACATGACATAATGATTGAATAGCATTCTCCATCACCATCTGATTGGCTTGATGCACCTCTTTTTAAAACGGGGAGGAAGGAGTATAGATTCATTCATTCTTCATACAGCTGCTTGCCACATATTGATTTACATCATTGTGATTTTGCTTGGAAAATTAAAAATCTTATCAAAAGTTCCAGCATCTGTATATAGCAGCCATAAAGTTGA
>LGRX02017043.1:0-17384 GCA_001247695.2 Cymbomonas tetramitiformis | reverse complement strand
CCAGAGCAGTGGCTCTAGCCTCGGCATAGCCAGGCGACAGGTGAGAACCTGTATAATCCATCCACCAGAGCAGTGGCTCCAGCCTTGGCCATGCCAGGCGACAGGTGAGAACCTGTATAATCCATCCACCAGAGCAGTGGCTCTAGCCTCGGCATAGCCAGGCGGCAGTTGGAGATCTGGATAAAAGCTCTGCGCATCCGAGGAGGCGGTAGGGGTTTAAAACCTTTCCTCCGGGCCGGCATCCCGAGAACTGTCAGGTAATTGGCAAACCTATTGTCATCACCTGTAAGTGTACCGTGTTGGAAGGTTTGAAACCTTGAGCGTAGTAATGGATGTGAGATCTCGAGCCTTGGGGGAGCCTGGTAGTGCAGATGGCAGACCGGTGAGAGGCCGACCCTTGTGCTTAAGAGGTTGATCTCCTTATTGCGGTGTGTCTTGGGAAGTGTAATGTCATCCCAGACAACAGGCGGCTGAGACCTGTATAATCATCCTGAGCAACAGTAGAAGATCTGTATAAAAACTTTACTGGTCCGACGTGGTCAGCGTGGACGTGACCTTCCCTAAGGGGGGGGGAGTTGTGCTAGGAGGCAAGCACAAGAGCAAGAAAAACGGCTAAGTACAAAACGCAAGAGTACTCAGTACGGAGTACAGTAGGACCGATCAGAATGATGTTGATGTGAGGTGCCTAGCCTGTTGTACGGAGTACTCAGTACAGTTGAGTTATGGAGAGAGTTCCTGAATGCATAAGAACTCTAAGTGTAACCAGTTTCGGGGAGATGAACTGAACTGAGAATTGTAATATAAAAAGTAAGAGCCGTATCCGCTGTATATTGTGTATTGAAAGCATACACTTGAAAGCAAAAGCATAGCTATTAAGATTTGCGAAACCGAAGTCTTGTAGTTGACCAATCGTAAGCATACCTCGTGCGGTCGTTTAATAAGTGTAGAATAGTATAAGTCCGAAACCGTAAAGAAGAGAAGAAACTGGAGTGGTAGCCTCCTACACTGCCCGTGTCTGCGATCAAACTGTTCGCGCTGTCGCTGTTGAGCCAGCTCTAACCGCTGTCTGGCGTCCCGCAGCTGCGACGAAAATTTCACAGCCACTTCGTGTGCGGTGCCTACTCCCCCAGTTCGTCGTCCAGCGGTGGACTGTGCGGCCTCCAGGAAAAGGTCCAATTGCGACAGCGGCGAGAACCCGAACACCGGCTCAAATGGCGTGAAGCCAGTAGATTCACTCCTGGAGTCATTGATCGCGAACTCCACGTTAGTGGTGAACAGATCCCAGTCCTCCACATTGGCGTCAACAAAGGACCTGAGCATGTCCTCAATAACTCTGTTGCTGTGTTCCGCCTGGCCGTCAGACCGAGGGTTGTACGGCGTGGTACGAGCCACTTTCACACCCATCAGTCTCATGAGTTCCTGCCAGAAAGCATCTTGAAACCGTGGGTCACGATCAGAGACAATCTTCATAGGCGCGCCATGTAAGCGCCACACCGAGTCAAAGTAGATTCTGGCCACCACAGCTGCGGAGCTGTCGCCGAAGTTCATCGGCACAACGTGGACCATCTTCGTCAGCTTGCAGGTGAAGGCCACGAAAGCATCATTGCCCCTCTCTGATACCGGCAGGCCGGTGACGAAGTCCACCGCGACATCCTGCCATGGCCTGTTCGGGATGCTGTGAGGGTTTAGCAACCCATCCGGGTAAGTTCCCCGCGGCCTCACTGATTGGCACACTGCGCAGGATGCAACCCAGGTGCCCACATCTTCCGCGGCACCACGCCAATAGAAGCGTCGCAGCACCCTCTCCAGAGTCTTGTCTCGCCCAGTGTGACCCGAGGACAATGACTCATGAGCATGGCGAATCACTACTTCTCGAAGTGGAGAGTCCTCCCCCAGCACCAACTGATATCTCCCTGCTGCGGTCCTCCAAACCACTTCACCCACTAGCCTGAAGTCCTGTAGGCATTGATGTGGTGCCGCTTTCACCTTCTCTCTTAGTGAACGAAGTGTCCCCTCTCGGGTGTACTCCGCTTTCAGCGCTCGCAGGAACTTTGAGTCCGACTGCTGGGAGGCTGCGTCTCTGAAGTCTGCCGCCTCACCTGTCCTTATCACAGCGGGGGCTGTTCGCGGATGTCTCACGCGTGCTGGTTGTGGCTTGGCGGGAGGGGCGTGTACTATCAGAACAGGCCAGCGAAGGTCGAAGGCTCTCCCATCTGGGTTCTCGAAGAACTGGTTGGGCTCGCCCTTGTCATCATGAGTAGGGACGACCTCCACAATCTGCATATTGGCCTTTCTGAAAAGTTTGCGCCACGCGGGGAGCTTGGACTGGTGATCTGGTAGAACGAATACTGCTGAGGTGTTTCTCTGGGTCTGCCTTCCATTCTGCGATATACTTGTTCAAGATCGCCTCCACAGTAATGCACTTGGAGTTGTATGGAGGGTTACACCAAACCCGAAGGCCCCTCCATTTCTCTGAAAGGCAGTCTGTCCAGAATCTATCCGCCTGTCTGTTGCGGCCGCCAAAGTCACAACAGGCGTCCACATCGAAGGGTCCAAATTTCTCGGCGTACTTCGAGGAGTACTCTGCTCGGACACGCCAGTTCTGTGAGTCCTCTGGGGGAGCCTGCCGTTTCTGTGGGTGAAGGACCGGGGATGGAGTTGACTGTTGGGGCGCCTTCTCAGTGGGCGCCTCCGATGCGTCAGCTTGTGACATAGGCGTTCGCGTCTTCGGTGACGCCAACTGCGGAGGCGCTGGGGTCGTAGAGGCCTTCCCAGCGCGTGACATACTCCTCGTTATCCTTATCTGGGGTGGGGCTCTATCAGGGGGTTTGTGTGGAGCTTCTACCGGCTTCGCGCTTTCAGCTACAGGCCAGTCAGGCGTGTCGAAGACGAGGTGATCCTCCTTCATTCCCTTATAGAGCTTCGGGTTAACGAGAGCGATGGTCTCCCCCATGTCCATGGCCTGTTCCGCCACGGAGAGGGTCTCCACTGCTGAGAGCCAACAGTCAACAGTCTGGGCCCAGTGGGGATGAGCTGCGGGTGGTGAGCTGGAGAAGTATTCAGACTCCAGCGTTGCCAGGGGGTCTTTCGGTAGATCTGAGGTGGGGTCGATCACCCCTGCCTCCTTCAACCCCTCACGCACGTCCTTGTCTTTGAAGTCGGGTCTTCTGGACAGGGCGTCCGGTACCAGCAGCAGCGCTCCTTTGATGTACTCCATTCTCGGGACTCCCACCTCCACCAGATCCATGTACCAGCGTGCCTGTCTGCGGCTAAGCTCCCTGCCAGGTTCCATCAGCCATTCAAGGGGGCGGTGATCACCCTGGATGCGGAAGTTGGTGAAGATGAGGTAATGCCGCCAGGTAACGGTGGTACAGTGGTGTAGAGCACCTAGCTCACGCTCGCCGGTGTGATAATTCTGCTCGGCGGCTGAGAACTGGCGGCTCTCGTATGCTATCACGCGCAGTCCAAGACCATCTCCATTGTCTTGCATCGGTACTCCCCCAAGAGCGATGCCGCTAGCATCCGTCTGTACCACGAAAGGTGCCGTGCCGTCTGCGGCACCCTTAATGTTGGGCAAGGCGAGCACCGGCGCTGAGGTGAGGGCCTTCTTCAGCTCCTCGAAGGCCCACTGCTGCATGGGACCCCACTCCCAGGGTACGTCCGACTTGGTCAACCGGGTGAGGGGCTGAGCGATCTCGGAGAAGCAGTGGATGAACCTGCGGTAATACCCCGCTAGGCCCAAGAACTGCCTGACGTGGGTAACCGTTTCCAGCTCGGGCCAGTCCCTCACTGCAGCCACCTTGTCGTGTTGGGGTCTGCAGCCATCTGCGGAGATACAGTGGCCAAGGAACCGCAAGGATTTCTTCAACAGTTGGCACTTGGACCTCTTGAGGAAGACGCCCTTCTCCCTGCATGTCAGGAGCAGTTGCTTGACGTGCTCGTAGTGCTCTGCAGCGGTGTTGCTGAAGACGACCACATCATCGATGAAGATCCGGACAAATGGGAGATGGCCCAAGGCCCGCTGCATCCGTCGCTGGTACTGAGACGGTGAATTCTGCAGCCCCTGCGGCATGACCAACCACTCATATGACCCCATCTGGGTGGTGAAGGCAGTCTTCTCGACATCTCCTGGTGCCATCGGTACTTGCCAGAAGCCATCCACCGCGTCGAACGAAGAGAAGAACTTCGCACCCTGCATCTCGTCGAACATCATCTGGATGTCTGGGAGAGGATACTTGTCCTTAACTGTCTGGCGGTTGAGGAGCCGGTAATCGATCACCAGTCGCAGCTCCTTGGGGTTCCCGGGTTTAGGGACCATCAAACAGGGAGCTGCATAAGGGCTGGAAGAGGGTCGGATGTAGCCCTTGGACATCAGAGTCTCCACGCGTTCTCGAAGTTGGCGGAGTTCCTCTGCGGACTTCTTGTAGATGCGCTGGCAGGGAGGCCCCTTCTTGCTCAGCTCAGGGTCCAGGTTAATGTTGGCTTCATCTTGGGGGTCATGTCTGAGTCCATCGATGTTCGGTAGGGCAGTCGTCATCTCCTTCTTGTACTCCTCACCCCAGAAGTCCTGAAACTTGAGGGTCCACTCAGGGCTCACTTCTGCATCTTCAGTATCCGCAGCGGGTTCGGCGTTCTCAGAGTCGATAGCCGTGGCTGCAAAGGCAGAAGCAGTATCGTCGGGGGACTTCTCGGCCACCATGAGCCAGGCGGGCTGTATCTCCGGGTCGTCATTGCCGCGTAGCTTCTGCGTCTCCGCGTACACCAGGTACTTCTTCAGCTGGGCAGGGGTTAGGAACACCTCATCCACCAATCCCGCGCAGGCCGTGCCCTTCGGAGACCTGTCCCCAGATGCTTTCCCAGGAGAACAGCCTGTGATGGTGACGCGATCCCCAATCTTACCACTGCGGGACTTCCTGAGGAAGGAGACGGAGCCATTCCCTTCATAGCCCAGAGTGACAGGAGAGTGACTGCGCAGCCACCTTCCGCCGAGGATAACATCCACCTGTATGCCCAGTGGTAGGATCCGGAGGGCAAGGGCGTTCTCCGTATAGGTGCCCGTGGTGGTGTGCGTGTTAAACTTGGCGTACGCGGTGGCGCCAGTGATCTTCACAGATCCATCCGCCAGGGTGACTCGCATCTCGGAGCCGGCTCGTGTCGTGAGGCCACATCGCTTAGCGCTCTGCTCCGAGATGAAGTTGTCAGAGGCCCCCGAGTCGATCAGCACCTTGACCGTGTGCCCTCTGAGGGTTGCGTAGAATACCAGCAGTAGCGGTCCTTCTTCGTCATGTGCCGCTGCAAGGGTACCCTCGATGTCGGTCTTCCACTGAACTCCCCCATCTGTGCGTATGCTTTTGCACTTGAGGTTGGGGAGGAGGTTGTCCGAAGCCTCGCGGCATTCTTCCAACGTTTGCCTACACGCGGCGTAGAACTCCTCATCCAGCAAATCAACATCTTCAGTCGGATGACTGACGAGGTTGTCTGCACTCGCCGTCAGCAGGGTGCCCGCTGAGGTGCATTCGCTCGAGGTGGGGCTGACATGAGTGGTGTCGCTGGTGGTAGGGCTCACATGGGTGGTGTCACTGGTAGTAGGGCTCACATGAGTAGTGCCACTGGTGGTAGGGCTCACATGGGTAGTGCCGCTTACTGTGGGGCTCACGTGGGTAGTGCCGCTTGTTGTGGGGCTCACATGGGTAGCGACACTATTGATGAGACTGCCATGGGTGAGAGGATCCTCGTCATGCTGAGGGCTGCCAGCAGGGGAGTTGTGGGCGAGTTGGTGGGAGCTCTGGTGGTCAGTTCTCGTCTCAGGGGTCCCAGCTGCTGCCATCTGCTGGGTGAAGCAGAGCGAATTGACCGAGGACTCCTCTTCCATCACCTCAGGGTCTTCAGCGATGGGGTGGCTGTCGAGACAGGGCGGCGCTTCATCCGCTTCATGCGTTCTGACGGTGGTCATCTGCTGGGTGAAGCAAAGCGAACTGGGTGCGGAGGTCTCCTCCGCCTCTGAGCAGTAGGATGAACCTTCGGGGTTTCCTCCCGGAGTGGCCGGCGCGTTATCATGGTGCGAAGATGTAGTCTTTGTTGTGGGCTCGGCCAGCGAGGATGATGGAGAAGATGCTCCCAAGGGGCTGGGACCCAGCTTCCTCATCTTGTACTGGTGTACTGCGTGCAGACTGCACCAGGCGCCAGGTAAACCCACATCTCCCGCTGTCCCAGGTATCGTGCCCACTTCGGTGTCCAGGGTGCAGAGGGATGTCGAAGACCTCGCTGCTGCTCTTCGTGCGCCCTCCTTTTCCCACAGCCTGCTACCTGGGGAAGAGTCTGGACTCGAAGAGGCGATTGCCTTTTGCTGCTCGGCAGGCGACAGCTCTCTCCAAGCCGCGTAGAGGTCGTGGGAGTTGGCGTTAGAGGGTTCGGGGACTTGCTGGCGACCGTCGTGTGAGAGGAGATGCCACAATGCTATGCGCTGATGGCCCTCCTTGCGATCTTGAGGTTCGCGGGCAATGCGTATCCTCTCTGCCAGCTGGTTGGCGCGGTTCACGCGCTCCTTTGGCGATCGACTCCCAGAGTGTACGCGGCTGCGGACGCGCTCCGACATTTTATCCACCAGGTCCTTGGCAGCCTCTGGGGACTTGCGCAGAGCTCTGCGGACCTTCTGCATGGCGACTTCGAGGGGGAGGGAGTACAGATCTCTCTTCCAGTGCCACGCAGTTAGCCTTTTCCGTGGGTCTGCGAGGTTGGACTGATAGATGGGCAGCGGTAGGACAACACGCGGTCGGGGGCGAAGGTCGCGGGGCTCTCCGCGGTTGTTGCCCATAATGGGGGGTCTGTGCCGGGGGACTCGCCGTCCCCTCCGACCCTCGATCCTCGCTTGTGTATAAGCAGGGCCGTCATCAAGAGGTAGCGACGGCTCATCGAAGGAGGTGCTTCCTGCGAGAGGGTGGCTGGACAAGTCATCCCTCGGCGGCGATGGGGCACCAGCTGAGCGGTAGGTGCGTCGCAAGCGGGTCCCAGAGGTGAAGGCCACACTCTTGGGGTGGGGACGTTGGCCCCAAGGGTCTCTGCGTCCTCGGGCGCGTCGGGGTTCCACTGGTTCTGACCGCTTCTCCAGGGCGGAGAGGGTCTGATCATCAGGGCAAGACCTCACTTCCTCGAAGGGCAGGGTCTGGGGCTGGCCGCCGGCCAGTCATTCATCGCTCTCCACCGGGGGAAGGCCGTCACCCTCCACAAGCTCGATGCCCGCAAGGGCCGCCAGGGTCTGGTAGCTCTGCTCGTCCTCACAGGTAGCAAGAGCCAAGACCTCCTCGGAGAACTCCTCTGGGACGCCATCCACCGAGGAGATGTCCTCCTGCTGCTCAATGGCCCAAACGACGGCGACTACAAACCCAGGGGAGTTCGCCAGTCGAGCGGGTGCATTGGCCCTCCACTCCTTGAGTTTAGCCTCGTCCGTACAGTTACGGACGATGTGCTCCGCAGAGCCGCAGGCGAAGCACCGGCGGACTTTCGGAGCGTCAGGGCGGGAGAGGCCAGGTGGTGGTGGCAAAGGAGTCACTGCCGCGGCGACGGTGGTGGCAGGCCCGTTCTCCAGCATGGCAAGAGCTGGGCGGCTCGAAGAGGGGGTACGCCTGTAGAAGGGGGTGCGAGGTGGTGGGTTAGCGAAGGAAACAGCACGGGGAGGACGGTCTTGAGAGCGCCTCTGAGCCGCCTCCGTGTCAATGTCACTCTCCACCTCCTCAGCAACTTCCCGAATCTTCAACAAGGCGTTGTGGGTGCCTGGGATGTCGTCAGCGACGGCCTTCCTCTCCCACTCTTCTGGTTTGGAGACATCCAAGTGGATGGCTCTCAGGCGCCGCATCACCTTGGGTGCATATTTCAGCCCCCGGCGGTACGTAGAGAGCATCGACAAATTGGTCATCTCCACGCAATTGGGGACTCTGCCGGCCAAGAAGTTGACGGAGGCCATGCGGGTCTCCAGTCGCGAGAAATACTCCGCCGCGGTCTCGTTCACCGCCTGCTTCAGGGCAATGGCCTCGCCGTGTGCGTTCTCCAGGTAGGCCTGCGTCAGAGAGCACACCGCCAGATCGCTGAAGAACACGTCCAGCTCCCCGTAGCGTTGGTGCCAAGCTTGCTCGGACCCAAAGGTCCCCGCCGCGCGCTCCAAGAACTTTCTCTGCTGGTCTTGAAGAGTGTACTCCTTGAAGCTCCAAAGAAGGCTTGACACACTCGCCTGGTACTCTGATACTGATGGCGTACAACTGGGAGTGGTCAGTGCTTCGATCACGATGGCCTCCTGGAATACCTTCCGCACCATGTGGGAGTAGTGCTCCAACTGCGTCAGGAGGCCCTCCTTGTCGGCCGATTTTGTGTCGGACGCGGAGCGGGGGAACCTGGTGACGCTCTTGACCAGCTTTAGCACCATCTCTTTGGTCTTGTGCTCCAGGCGGACCTCGTCTGGAGATGCTCGCAGGTTAGTGCCCTGCGGCAGACGGACGATGCCTGGAACAAAGGGGGTGGCGCTGGGAGAGAGCACGGGGTTCGCAGCGGCGGCAGAGTGAACGGGGTTTCGCGGCAGCGGCAGAGTGAACGGGGTTTGCGGCGGCGGAATGGGGGAAACGGGCAGGAGGTGGTGGTCCCGGGGCATGCGCGGGCGGAGGCGCAGGCGCGGGATTTGTGGGGACTGCGGTCGGAGTGGGCGGTAATGTAGGGGCTGATGGTGGTGCGGGGAGTGGGAGAGGTGTATGGAAGGGCAGGGGTGTGGATGGTTGTGCGGCCACCACGCTCATGCTCCGGTACCAATCGGAGTTGCTGACCTCCGACCACGCGGCGAGCCCGTCCTGATCGAAGTTCTGCATCTCCGACTCCCGCGCAGTAGCAGGGATCCACTCCCATACTGGCTGCCCCATGCTGGTAGACCGCACATTGGCCGCGGCTGGGTCCCCCATTGCCATATCCATGACCTCGCGGTCGACCATGAGGACCCAGGTCTCCACACGAGGGTTGGTAAGGGGTAGGGGTGCATGGTGTAGCCGGCCCCCCATGCGCGCATATGCAGTCAGCGGCGCTCCCAGCAGGTGCATGATCCTGAACAAGATGGCGTCGCCCTGCACCCCAGCCCGGCGGCGTTCGTCCCATGGTAGGGAGACGGTTGCCGCGCCTCGCACCCCAGCTGACTGGTGCACCCACAATGACCCACCATCGTGGGTGACGAAGAGGGCTCTGACCTCTGGGTACTGAGGGTAGGAGGGCTCTGGTGCGGGATCGTCAGGGGGATCCTGAGGTGGATCACTAGGGGGGCCTGGTGGCGAGTCGCTTGGACTGGAGTCTCTGGGCTCTGAGTCGGGATTGCCACCGCCGTGCACCACCGTCTCCATCGACTGCCGCCGGCGGGCCACCATCATGTTATGGGGATTTGGCCGGCCCTGAGTGGGAGGTTCGGCGGGAGCGGTCTCAGCGGCGGTCTGAGGCACTGGAGGGGTTACGCTGGCGACGGCGTCTGCCTCATGTAGATGGTCCGCCGTCAGGCCCTGTGCGCTGCCCTGAGGGTCGCCTGGTGGGGAGGCTCCTGCCGATGCCGTCGCACCAGGCAGCGCGATTCCTCTCGAGAGCACCGCGGAGATGTCCAGGGCCTGTACTGCCGCCAGGACTTCTCTGCGAATGTGTTCACTTCGGCTGCTCGCGTCCGAGTCGGAGCCGGACCTGTGGGCGGCCCTCCGCCTGCGCTCAGCCCGTGCCTGCGTGCTTCGGCTGCCTCTGGTCCCCGTGCTGGTGCGGCTGATGTCCGTACCGGAGTCGGGGTCAGAGTGATCAGGTGCGTGGCTTGGGCCTGGAAGGTGCTTGCCATGTGTCGCAGGGCCCGAAGATGCCCTTCGGGAACGCCGACGCCGGCGAGTCTCTGAGGTTGTCGCCACCGCGGGAAGGTGACGCACCAAGAGCTGGGTACCGCCCAAGACGTTCTGCTGAACCCCGCTGTCAAGGGGTACCTGCAGAGGGTCCGGCAGGGCCGCGGCGCCGATGCTGATGAAGTGCTGCAGCGATGAGAGATCCGCGCCTGAGTCATGAAACGCGGAGGTGGCTGGCGCCAGCTGATGGGGCTGCTGTGGTCGATGCTGCGGCTGTTGTGGCGGCTGCGGCTGCTGTTGCTGCTGCTGCTGCTGCTGCTGTTGCTGCTGTAACTGCTGCTGTTGTAACTGCTGCTGCTGCAACTGCTGCTGCATCGGTTCCAGTGGCTGCTGCTGAAGCCACTGCTGTTGCTGCTGCTGGTACGCGAGCCACTGCTGCTGCTGCTGTAGCTGTTGTTGGAACGGTGTGGGATATGCGCCCACGGGGTGATGGGTTCCCAGTGTGAACGGCACTGGTGATACTCCCCCAGCGAGGGGCGCTGATTGGGGCAATACCCAATTGACGCCGTTCCATACAGCCTGTGCGGGGGTGCCATCCGGCATAGTATAAGGGCGGGGCACCGCTGTGTAGGGCATGGTGGTGCCCGGATGTGGAATGGGGTGAGCGGAAGCGTAAGCGGCGGGCGATGGGAAGGTGAGGGGCGAGAACAATGGGGGGCGTGACGGCTCTGCACTGACCCCCATGCTGGGAAAGGACTCTGATATATGTTGCGACATACTGGCTGCTGAGCTGATCAGATCGCACACTGGGTGTGGCAAAAGCCACAGGTGAGCAGAAGGTAGGAAGTGCTCGCCTTTTGTTTATTCAGTGTCGCTTTCGTGAGGGGGGGAAGGAGGAGGAGAAGGTGTAGGGCTGACTTCTGGAGACGGTGGAGCGTCGGCCAAGGTTTCACCAGGAAGCACCGGTATTGCTGGGTGGTAAGGGTCCGGGTAGTTGAAGACAAAAACCGTGAACCCCTGGTAGTACCACTCACGGTAGTGGCGCGCTGGTGGGATAGCCAGGGTGTATGCTGTCCAGGCGCTCAGTTGTCTTCCACCTCGTCGTCTGAAGAGGAGGGTGAAGGTGGGAGGGGGCCCTCTGGGGAGTTATCGAAGGCTCCTGCTGGTGGGAAGGTGGGGTCTGGTTGAAATAACCACTTGAGGGGTCCCTGTTTCCACCACTCTCTTCTGTGCTTTTGTGGGGAAACTGCCATACACTGGCGTACTCAAAATTTCGCCAGGGCTCCGCGACACAGATTTCAAGTGCCTATGTATGCAGGCAGGGGTCAAGAAACTGCAACCAGAAAGCTCAGCAAGGTCCCAGAAGGTAACCGGACTTCGTACACTCCCGAAATATTCCAGCCAGAGAGTAAACCAGAGGTGTCCAGAGACTGTCCAGGAACTGTCCAGAAGCCACTAAAAGCGCTGTTTTGAGGGGCTTTCCCAACTGCTGGTGGCCGTGAGGGCGGTATTGAGGGGTTCTAGGCTGTCCTATGGGGTCTGGGGAAGGAGTTTTTGGTGGTGGGGGCTACTGTGGAAGGTTTTGGGGTAGGCTGAAAACGGGCTAAAACGGCTATTTTGGGCTGTTTTTGGCTGTTTTTCGCCTTTTTAAGGCTCTAGAAAGTGAGTTATGAGGTTTTCCTGGCTACTATAAACCGGGGAAACCCTTTAGGGTGCTCCCTGACGGTTGTTTGTAGCCTGGGGCAGACTTGGAGTTTAAGATCGGAAAACGAATCTTGACTTTTCTGAGCCTGGTTGGGCCCCCACTGTTAACCCGTTAAGGGAACGTTATACTGATGTTTTGTGACTTTTGGGAGCAGTATATGGATTCCTTCTTTGAAAAAAAATGGCTTTTCTGACGTAAAAGTTGCGCAAAGTTTCCCAAAAGTATGAGTCTCCCCCCGCAGTATAACGGAAGTTACGGTAACGCCGTGGTTGAACGCGCGGAGGTGTTCAAGTAACGCTCATTGATACCAATTGTGCCTGGGGCACGACGACAGATGCTCGGAAATATGTTTTTGATTGAACGTGCAAAGGTACACAATTCGGATTTTATAATATACTGGATCAGGGCCAGATTGAGGTACAAACGATAATTCGGTTCCGAGTTCTGAAGGCCTAAACACTTCTCAAGTGCTCTACTTATTCACTCGTCACTCAGGTTGCAGGGTCAACCACTCGAGAGCCGATGTCACACTTCGGCTCAACGTTCAGTTCCCGATCCGATCTCATTTCTAATTCCGATTCGTCATTCTCGATTCAGATGTTATGCCGACAGGCTGACACGATGACTGCCCCACAGTACTGTCATACTACTGTACTGTCATACTGTCATACTGTCATAGCGTCATACTGTCATACTGTCATAACCTTAATATCTGATATTCGATTTCATTGTCTTTTCAACCCCGATGCGAATCTGACCATTCTTCGAGGGTCTGACTGAGTTCCACGATGACACCCCCCACAGTACTGTCATACTACTATAGTGTCATACTGTCATACTGTCATAGTGTCATAGTGTCATACTGTCATACCCCGGACATCTGGTATTCATTCTCATCGTGATTTCAAGCCCAATTT
The DNA here is from genome assembly GCA_001247695.2 of Cymbomonas tetramitiformis. NCBI lineage: Eukaryota > Viridiplantae > Chlorophyta > Pyramimonadophyceae > Pyramimonadales > Pyramimonadaceae > Cymbomonas > Cymbomonas tetramitiformis. The sequence continues at coordinate 4,926 of LGRX02017043.1, read as the reverse complement.
CACTGTCATCGTACCAATCCCAGATTACCCCCGATGACACACATACGGACGCATAGGCATATCGGCTCACGCTGTGCCTCCGGGCACATGATTTTTGAATGCCACCAAATCGAGTCGAGAGCCTGCAACACACCCCCTCGAATCTGAGGATGGGCGGCATTTACATGTTTATTGGTTCATCTCAAACACACTTCAGCGAAGCCAAATTAGCGACGAATGAAAAGCCTAAAATTCAGGAATGAAGGATCGGTTAGGGAGTTATATACTACATATCGATATGTGGTTGTGTGTCACATGGACACATGCAAATATCAATCGATTCTGATATGTCCCACGGTCACGATCAATCGATTGTGATAATGCAAATCGAGAATCGAGCGATGGTGATAATTCGGATTAGGCATCGATCGATTGTAATTCTCGGGGGTGGATATCAATCGATTGTAATATCTGATTGTGCATCAAATAGGCATCAATTGATTATGATATTCTGATATATTGATGGTATCAGAATATCAAACAATTGATTCCATGCCTTGCTATCAGCCCTCTACGTTTGGACCCTCTACACAACTTTCATGACTACTTGCAATAGAAAATATGCTAGGTGGGACCCTTACCTTCAATATGCCGTTGAGATTGCTCGATTCCGTTAACTATGGAGGTTGGGGTGCTCGTTCTCGCTCATGCTAGCATAAGTCGCATCTGCGAACAACCCTATCAGCCCTCAACGTTTGCGAACTGCACACGAGTTTCATGACTACTTGAGAGAGAAAATATGTCAGATAAGACCCTTACCTTCAATATGCCGTTGAGATTGCTCGATTCCGTTAACTCTACACCGTTTAATCAATCATCTTGTCCACGGTTAGCTTGCGCAAATCTGCGAAAGTACCCTATCCGTCATGCCGCAAGCGAGCAAGAAGAAATAGTACTTAGACAGCATAACTTCAATATTCCGTCGAGCTTTCTTCAATTCATTAACTACACAACTTGCAATAAATTATCTTATCAGCCCTTGAGGCTGTTTTCCGTGAACCTGTTCCGTGGAAAAGAGATAGCGAAAACGGGCATTTTAGCGCTTCTGCCAAGACATGCCAGAGTTTCTCCGAGCCTCTTCGATCAACTGTAACGTCGACCCTCGCGTGTCGCAGGCCGCGCAGCGGCCGCGCTCGGAGAAACTCTGGGAACAAGAGTAAACCCGACCCATCACACACACCGTCACCACGCCTAGTGGAGATCCCCTAGATCGACCCGCCTAGTATGGAAAAAAGGATGAGCATGGGGTGGGGCTCGGGAATAGGAAAGCAAGATCTCTAGAGTAAGCTGAAGTTCGCTGTGACTGCAAGTACAGTATTCACAGAAGTGTAGCTATCGGTATGAGTGCGTCGCGACTTCCGATCAAAGAGAGTAAAGTGAAGGATTTTAGAATCGTGTCGAGTTGGGACGCGAAAGAGTTCCACTATGGTGTTGGAGTTGGTGTGATCGTTGTAAGCGACGAATATCCCGGTTGCGTGCTTCTTGGAAAGCGCAAGGGGTCTGACGGTGCCGGCCAATGGGCGCTGCCCGGGGGACACTTAATGTTTGGAGAAGAACTCGAAGCCGCGGCTGTCAGAGAGTTGAAAGAAGAGACGACACTTGATCTGGATGTGCCTACTTCCCAAGTGGTGCACTGGGACAACTCAATCGAGCCGCACGACGATTATCACTATATTACCGCATTTGTGAAGTGTCAAGTCTTGCCGGATCGCCAAGGGGTTTACCCTTCCGTTGTAAATACCGAGCCAGACAAGTGCGAAGGTTGGTACTGGAAAGACTGGGAAGAGTTGGCGCGAGGCAACCCACCGAGATCAGAGCTCTTCACCGGTTTGAGAAATATGAAGGACAAAGGCTTCAGTCCCTTCAGCAGCTCAGAGCCTGCTTGCAAATCGCGCTCACCAAGCTTAGGAATCATGGCCTTTGGTACTTCAGCTCTTGCACTTGGGGTTTTTATTGGTTGCCAATACGTGCGCAGTTTGCACCACAGATAGTGCAAAGATTGGGCCTACCTGATTCGAGATACCTCGTCGATGATTTTCTCGTCAATGGATTTTCGTTTCAGACCAAAGCGGCTCTCCACACCTTTAGACGCGTGCAGGTTCTGGCATATTTGGATCCCGGGAACGGGGTTGACAAAAGTTCTACTGTATGAACTAGGTGTTTGTTTTTGGCTCGCGCGTCAACAAACTCTCTACGCCCGAATCTGTCAGTCAAGCTATGTAACCGTTTCGTGTTGCTGATATCATTGGTTGGTATCGTGACGTAGTGTGCGGTCGAGTCAACTTGGGAATGAGACAGCCGGAGTCACATCCACCGTTTCCCAAACCTCGTAAGTCGACTTTGATATTCTATAAAAGTAACTGCAAGAACTGTCCGGATACCAACAGATCGGCAGCCTTACAGGACTGTGTTACTGCATCCACCGACACTGAGTGGCGGCAAGGGTATACTTGGCGTTGGATCCTATTTACAATAGCCAGTACCGAAACCAATGCTTCGGGCTGGTTACGCGGAATAGCGTCCTGTGTGCAAATAAACTCCCAATGCCAGCCAGACTCTCTGTGTTCAGCTATGTAGTATTCCAACACCCCATTATGTTTCAACCTTCGAAACTGCCTATCTAAATTCATGTACTTTGATTTGCAACAGAGTGAAAAAATCAAGGCTACTCGCCCCCGAGTGATGTGATGAGCGTCCCAATGAGCACTTCAACGTGTTGATCATGTTTTCGGCCCATTGTATTCCTCGAAGACTCGGGCAGCAGAAAACATAGGAAAAGTTCCTTGAATGGCACGCAGATGCGTAGTCACCTAGGAATGTCTTTGCCAGCCAGCGTTCATCCTGAAGTGCAAATAATGTGAAGGGTATGGAAGTGGAGAACCTGTGCACGTCATCTGAACGGTCACATAAAATCACTGTGCTCGTTGTTGGAAAATTGCAATCACGTTTCCCATTTATGTACGCCTGAGACGCGTATCACACTTATTCGGATTCCTTGTGTGTGGTCTCGCATGCAATTTAATGAAAGCAGCTCCTAGTTTGAATTCCATGTACTTGTTGTAATGTTATAATATTATAATCTGCGACTGGCAATTCGGGTATCATGGACGCGCGCAAAGCCCCGCACGACTGCCCCTAGCTATGGCCCTATTGCCCAATCTAGTGTCACATTCCTCAGACGCGCACGGACCATTGAATGCACTTGAACACAAGACCGATAGCGGACACTCGGTTGAAAACTAGTGATACACTGATGCTGGTGATCATGCGGATTCCCCGTAAATAGGATGACCGCCAAATCACCTTGTCCGATCCGCTCCCGATGGGTAGGAATGGCGAGAAAAAGAGCGGAAAGTAAGGCGAAGCAACAAGGCAGCACTCCAGCGTCAGATCGGAGCATGAGTTGGAGAACCCATTTTTTAAGGGTGGGCGGGCAGGGAAGAAAAAGTGCGTTAGGAAACGAAGAAGAAAGTCGCAGCAATCGTCAGCAGGTAGGACAAGTGAAGTATTTTCACTAATTTTGATGTGAAAGCAGATATTATTGATATATGTGCTTATCACTGAAAATGAAATGCAACGCGGTAGGGTTTCGGTTCGGGTTCTCGGCTAAAGTCAACGCGATTGAGTAAAAAATGTGCTGAAATCTGTATAGGCAGCCCTGACCGGGAGTCCCGGTGCAGGCCCCTATGACAGACTCCTAGGCCAACACTGGACTGCTGACTGATCTATCGGTTCGTGTTGTGACACACGTTGTGTCACAGGTAGGCTAGACTCCGAGACCGTCCGAGACCGTTCCGGGTATATCTAGCTTAGGGTTTATGTATCTTGACAGCTTATCCTCACACAGTTCGGGACCTCTGATATCTAATGAACTAGGATATTCCGGTAAAATGGTATCGATTTTCTGAAAAAACTGGACCGTCATAGAGATATCGACCCAACTTCAAAATCGGCATCCCCGCTGGGAAATCGTCATAAGTTATCTACTTGATCCTAGGGAAGATAGTCCAATCGACCCCCCTTGGGTCCTGGAGTGGCCGTTAACCCCCTGAAATCGAAGGTGGCTGGCCCCATGATAGCTTTATGGCGGTTTGCCCTCCAATTCTGGAGGGAACCCCAGGGGCAGTGATTCAGCTGCATTGTGCGAGCTGTAGCGTAGGGCCCATAGCCATATTTCGGTGCACACAGGGGTCGAGTAGGTCCCTTGGGATAATTTGTACGCCGCGTGGGGCTAAGGGGGGCGAGAAAAACCTGCAAAAGTTTTGCACCTGCAAAAGTTTTGCAGAATTTCTGGGGGTTAGTCATGGAAGCCCGGAGGGGGTAATCAGTATGGTGGGTGGGTGAACTGAAGGTGGGTTGTCGAGTGATTCCCTTGATGGCTAAGGGCGTGCGAGCTACTCGGATACTCCACAAGACATGCCTATAAGTCCCCTGAGGGGTGGGGGTGGAGGGGTGGGCGAATAGTGGGATGACAGCCCGTGGCTGGCACTCGCGAGAGGTCTACGCGACTGAGTAAAAAATGGTATCGATTTTCTGAAAAAACTGGACCGTCATAGAGATATCGACCCAACTTCAAAATCGGCATCCCCGCTGGGAAATCGTCATAAGTTATCTACTTGACCCTAGGGAAGATAGTCCAATCGACCCCCCTTGGGTCCTGGAGTGGCCGTTAACCCCCTGAAATCGAAGGTGGCTGGCCCCATGATAGCTTTATGACGGTTTGCCCTCCAATTCTGGAGGGAACCCCAGGGGCAGTGATTCAGGCCCATAGCCATATTTCGGTCCACAAGGTTCGAGTAGGTCCCTTGGGATAATTTGTACGGGTCGCCGTGGGGCTAAGGGGGGCGAGAAAAACCTGCAAAAAGTTTGCAGAATTTCTGGGGGTTA
>LGRX02017041.1:0-14302 GCA_001247695.2 Cymbomonas tetramitiformis | reverse complement strand
TGAGTCGCGGCTAGGGGTGGGGAGGTAGAGGAAAATTCTGGAAATGTGGTACGTCATAGAGATATGGTGCAATCCAGGAAAGTGTGCAAATGAGGTTAAATATGAGTTGCGTGAACCCAATGGGGTTGCCCTGAAGTGCTCATGGGGTCAGGAACACCGATATGGGGGGGTGCCGTATATCTCTATGACGTGCAACCCCCCAGCTGGGGGGGGTGACCCATTCCTCTGTTGTGCGTGCAGTGGGCGGCGTAGTGAGTGGTGGGATGCGGTGATGTGCATCCCACACGTCGACCGAACATGGAATAAGGGATTTTACATGTCGACGGTGGCTGGGGGCTTGGAGGAATGCTAAAAAGTATTATCACAGATCGCGGTGATTAATAAGCTGTCGTACGGGCGAGTGGGGCTGACAGCGTGACAGGGGGCAGCAGGGCCTTACAGAGGTGGCTTGGTGGGAGCAAGTGGGAGTGAAATGGTGATGGCTTGAGGTACGATATGCCCCTACTCTATGTGGAGGTGGGTGCGTGCAGGGGGGGCCACTGGGGGGGTGCAGATGGGTTAGTCGCCCACTGCCTTGACTGCACGCGTGAGTCGCGGCTAGGGGTGGGGAGGTAGAGGAAAATTCTGGAAATGTGGCACGTCATAGAGCTATATTATTAAGTCGCGTAATATGCTCTTTTTGAGCCTTCCGATTCAGAAATGCCGATCTGCCGCATCGTGTCGGCTGTCCTACTGCAGACGTCGGCTGTCCTACTCCAGATTTTGCGAGGAGCTCACAGACGCTGCTCATCTGCCCAATCATATTCACAGTACTTCATTAAATTCGTAACTTTTTCATACCCGATCTTCCATTCAGGTCAGGTATTGGTTCGAAAAATTCGAGCCAATGATGTTTTAGATTCCCACCAAAAATCAGGTTATCGTACGATTGAATCTTAGATGGTTACGGGCGTCAGATCCGGATATTTCCTGGACTCTCATCGTTAATTTTTCCTACTATCCATGAAGCAGGTTCATGGAACCTAATCCTGAATCGAGAATGCCGCGGACCCGCGTATGTAGACGGTATGAGTGTTTGACCGAGCACCCGTTCCAAATACGTTCCGCGCCTGCCAACGTTACATTCATTATTCACCAGGAGCGCCCACCCTGCACTACTACACTGCACGCAGACCTGAACTGCCTGCAACTCCAGCTTTATACTTTTCACTATTTTTCACTTTTCACTATTTTTCATTGTTTATGTGTAAACTGAAAGCGCGGTTTGTGGGCGTGTCGGAGATTGTGCAGGTTGCCCGTGAGATTCAAAGCTCCAATTTACGGTACGTTGGTTCCTAGCTCTCTGTTTTCCCGTTTCTCCTTTGCTGTTTGTACGGCTGCTTCACAAGTGGTCCCGACCGTATTTGTGAGCAATGAATGTTCTTTTGGAAGTTTTCAATTTTGCACGTTTTCTGCGGCAATTTCCGCGACTGACTCGATTTTGCAAATATGGTGTATGCCGAAACAGTTCACCGCAGTGCGCCCGCCCATACAGCCCCACTCTTTGTTGGTTTGTGCCTACTTACTTTGTGCCTGTTTTTCCCACTGACCTGGGTGTAAAAGTTTGTTATTGTATTTGAATTGCGTGCTAACCCTTTCGTCAGGTTTCGCTTTCGTTGGGGTAGGTGGCGCGTGGCAGTTCACCTCTGCGACCAACCATCCTCTACCGCCATGGTTTCCTTCGAGCCCTTGAGCTCCTTGAGCTCCCTTCGTTTTTCTCATCACAGTTTTTTATATTTGGCACGCATAGTCAACTTGAAATATTTCACGCGACTTTTTTATGCTGTTTTCAATAGTCATGTAATATAGCATGCATGGTGTCCGGGATGTAAGCTGAATACATCCCGGATTGGGTTCGAGTCCCAACATGCCAACTGTATCGTAATGAATATGTCAGTGGTCGTTTTCTGAGATGTGACGAAGTATAGATGTTGTCGCAACCACGGGAGCATGGGGATCACTACACTAAACATAGTGTCAAGACATTCTTGAAAACGTGCATACCCGCGCGAACTCACACTCCCGAGCGCTCATTATATCCCCCATGGTTCAAGAGAATTGCTTACTTGATCCGAAGAATGTTGGTACCCGTGGGTTACTAACAGTCCAGGGAATAAGATACGAACCATATGCGTTCTCAATATCACGCAGATAGTTCATATCCATCAAGTCAAATAAGGGCTGCCTGCCCTTTCCGCTCAGCGACGGAAAACCAAAATGAATGTTGCGATATCATGTCTCAACACTCGACGGTCTCAACGTCTCAACCGCACGAGGAAATGTGTGTTCGCGTCTGACCGCTCCGAATCGCTGAATTGCAAATCATGATTGTTGATTCTGTCATGTTCGGCGGTTCTGGGCCGTCATCGTCATCGACATCGACATCGCGATGTACATGTCATGGCCATGGGATGGCCCATTGCAATTTGCAAAGCTTTAGTATGTGGCACGCCGGGGTTTCCCCCCCAAAGGTTCCTACGGGTAGTGACACCTGACACGTCTCAGTAGCGATTCGCCACGATGCGTGAATTCTGAATGTGAATAGGTGGAGGGAATCCATGAAGTGACACCGCTGGCGCTGCCATCTATATTTATAAAGCCGACTGGATACAATTTTACAAAAGACGTGTGTCACGGTAAAGATTGTTAGATTCAAGATAGAATATTACGAGAGGAATAGATGCACCTTCGGTGCGACAATTTTTAATTATTTTAAACATAGAATAGTCGATAGTGTCAAGTGTCTACTCCGGTATAAATCCAAAACGCGAAAGAGAGAGAGTGTTCAGTGTATGGAAAGGGGGGGGGGATCTATATTTAATTATTCCAAACCGTGACGCGAACACCCTCATACCGAATGCGGGCCCTACGGGTAGTAGCTAGTATTATCGATATATCGTATTTATCGCCGATTATCGGATTGCAATATCAAACTATCGATTGTGCAGGTTTTGATGTTCCATATTTTATTTATAACAAATTACAATCATGTAAATGCCCAAATAATCGATTATTTTCACGGAGGGAGAGATCCGACCCCCCCCATAAGGTGGGGGTGTGTCTCCTGTGTTTCCCCCTTCGCCGAGCAGTGTCACAAGTCACTTGCATGTGTCACCGTGACTGTCCGTGCACAAGCATAAAACCCTAAGTATTTTTATGGTATGCATCTTAGTCACCTGAAATAATAATAATAATAATAATAATAATAATAAAACATTTACGCTAGCAAAGGGGACAAAGTCCTGAGAGTGCGGTATCCCTGCAAAGCAGGCTAGTGAAAACACCAGGGGCTACTCCCTCTACTATAGCGCGCCCACAAAGGGGCTCAACCCACTTTTCAGCAGGGTGACATCTAGAGAAAAAGCTAGGTGCTAAGCAAAAAACTCTAGAAGATGGAGAAGCAGCCATGGCCGGGTGAGTGGAGGGGTGGCTGAATCTGAGCGGTGGGGAGGGAAGTCGAAGAATTAAGGGGGTATTTGGAGACGTTGAGGAAGGGGGTCAAGGTGGGCGGGGGAGAGGGGGCGGTGGGGGAGGGGGGGGGGAGGGCCCCTCCCCTAGGGGACGGGGAACCATCTTGTATTGCAAGACTTTTGAAAATTACTGCAGAAGGGTTTGAAGAAAGTCGTTTGATTGCTGCACAGCTTCTGTTTCTGTCATGGTCTCACTGCTCGAGATGTCAACTGTATGCGGGTCAGTGTTTAAGGTGGTAGTGGTGTTTAACAGAAACACGTCTCGCCTATTTTTGGTGTGTTGTCTACAGATTCTTGAAAGTGTTTTGAGGAGAGGTTTAATCTTGCCACGGGGAACACCTATCGTGTTGAGGACAGTACCAAAAAGAGGAGGGAGGTATCCCATGAGTGTAAGTACTTTGGGCCATTTCACGGTGCTAATAAAGGGCTTTGAATTTGCGTTGGTGATTGTCGTGTCATGGTGACCACCATAATAATGCTCAGCATCACTCTGATGATAGGGAGGGTCTTGAGTGGGCCATGGGCAAAGCGAAGAAGGCCCTACAAATTATTGGCCTGTCCACACGCGTGGAAATTCAGATGAACGACGCGTGGATTGCAGATGGACGCCGTATGGACGCTTTTTTTGCAAAATCCACACGTGTGAAAATGTCTAATTTGCAAAAGTGATGTTCATACGGTGTCCATACGATAAATCCACACGTCGTCCATACGTGTGCTCCCGTGTGGACGACGTATGCTAGTTTACCTGATTTTATTACGCGTGTGGACGCTCCGTACACTGCCCGACCGTATGGATAGGTGCCGTCCATACGCATGAACCGTTGGAAATTGCTGTCCACACGTGCGGACAGCGAGGAATGCCGCTTCTACCCCTCCTCAGCCATATGGACACCATGGGGACGTGTCCCTGGACGGTACCGACGCGTACGGACGACGTGTGGACGGGCGTATGGACAGTGTGAGGCCCGTGCCGTGCCAGTCTTTTGCGCTTGTCCGCACGTGTGGACAGCCATTGCACCCGGGCCTGGGTGTACCCGAGCACTGCTTGCCCCTTCCTCAGCCATATGGACACCATGTGGACGTGTCCCTGGACGAACCCATGCGTACGGACGACGTGTGGACGGGCGTATGGACAGTGTGAGGCCCGTGCCGTGCCACTCTTTTGTGCTTGTCCGCACGTGTGGACAGCCATTGCACCCGGGCCTGGGTGTACCCGAGCATTTCCTGCCCCTTCATCAGCCACATGGGCACCATGGGGACGTGTCCCTGGACCGTACGGACGCGTACGGACGACGTGTGGACGGACGTATGGACAGTGTGAGACCCGTGCTGCGCCACTCGTTTGCGCTTGTCCGCACGTGTGGACAGCCATTGCACCCGGGCCTGGGTGTGCCCGAGCATTTCCTGCCCCTTCATCAGCCATGTGGGCACCATGGAGGCGTGTCACCGATCGAACCCATGCGTACGGACGACGTGTGGACAGACGTATGGACGATCGGAATTCGCCAATCCATACGTATGGACGTCGAAATTGGAGTTTGTTGAAACACGCGTGTGGACACATACATCCGCGCGTGTGGATAAGAGTTTACCCGCATGGATTAGCGGAATCATGCGTGTGAATACAGGTATCCGCCTACATACGGTTTATTTACATATATATTACATCGTGTATCATCCGCAATCATCTGAATCAGATGAGCTACTACTGTCATCCTCGCTACTACTGTTACCATCGAGTTCACGGAAGAAATCCGCCTTGCGATCCAACACAACTTGCAAGCAATCAGTTCGTCGTCGAATGGCCAAAGGGACAGCATTTCCTTTGAACCGGGCAAGCCAAGCCGGCATGAAAGGAACATCCTGAATTACCACTTGATTCTCAATGCTGTTTGCGCGAACGAATGGCTGAGACACGTCCCATGGCATGTCTTTGCGCAGGTAAATGTTCTTGCTGATGTCGTCCGCAAGCGCAGCCGCCTTTGGGTACCAACGGGCCTTCAACAGAAAGATCTCGTGACCGGGAAGGTCAAGCTTGACAATCTTCATGATTTCCCCATACCTATCTTCAACGTCATCGTCCGGTATCTCGCCTGTAAGAAGTTGGGCTTGAGTTGGCACTCCCGGAGTTCGAAAGATGCTCTTGAAATACCGTTGACAGCTCTTCAAACCAATGTCGCTGTCGTGCACTCGGAAATCTTCACGCCCGATCTTGATGCTAGGATACTCCGTCCACGGGGCGATGCCGGCTAAGGCGAAGGCCTGCTCCTCCTCGGTGAAAGGCTGAATCTGCAAAGTTGTTGGGCACCTCCGCCACGTGTCTGGTTGTAGAAACACCGGAACCACGTCATTCGTCATCGGCCTTCGACGACCCGCCCGTCGGTTGCGACGATTCCGTTGCAGAGCGTTCCTGCATTCGCAAGGTACACACGGGTGGACTCAGTGTTCCGTACGTTGTCATACGGTGGCCGTACGCCGTCCATACGCCATCCACATGGCATTTGCACAATTTACAGACACGCATATGAGTTGGTACCTGTTGAATAAGGCGAGTCTGTCGTCGAAATTTTTGCACAGAATGTCGTACTCGGGGAACTCGGTACGAAGATAAACTTGAATCTTTTCCCTGTCATCTGTTGCGATTGACGCCGCGCAAGTGAATTAGTTGTCTCACAAGAAGACTGAAGAGAGAAAAAACGGACAATAGTGAAAACCTATCCGTGCGTACGGACAGGTATTCCACACGTGTGGGCGGCGTCGTCCGCACGGAAGGCCCTTCGTCCACGCGCTTGGACAAGTGCTATTGATCAAACGGACAATAGTAAAGTACTGTCCGTGCGTATGGATCGTTGTCCACGCGTGTGAACAACTACGTGCAAACGTACTTACAAAGCATCCACACGCATGGACAGACTGACATGCATGGTACACATAATACTTATGGATGTGCTCACCAGCGGATGGCCGCACAGTGCTTGATTTTGTTGTAAAGATGTTCTGCTTTGCAGGAGGTCGATAATGCGGAGCTCGACCAATTCGATGCATCTGCTTGATGCCCGCAACCATGGAAACCGTTCGCCGCAACTCCAATCCTTTCATCATGCTGGCGACTGGTTGTGAGCGGGTCTTGATGGACAGCTTCAACAACCCGAAATAGTCTTCGAAGACATACATCCAGATTTCCCGTGCAGGGCCGTTGTCCTTCAGCTGGTCGACAATGTGCACGAGAAGATGCGACATAATCACCAACGCCTCAGGGGTGTTGTTCCGCTCCATCTCATCTCTCAACTTCATGACTCGGCTCTGCAGCTTGTTCATTTCCTGAAAGGCAAAATGAGAGGCAACCTTAATCTCGAACCGGGACATGACAGGTGTGAATACTGGAGGAACACCCGGATGGACAACGACTTCATACGTCGTCCGTGCGGCGTCCGTACGGTGTCCACACGGAAGCACACGTGGATTAGGCTAATTAACGTACCTCTGGATCAATTGAGGGGGCGGTTAATTCTCGAACCACCACCGCAAATTCGCCGACGAACTTCGCGTATTGTGGACGGAGAACTTGCCCGTCAGCATTTTGCCAGGATGCAATAACGCCCAGTATCCCAGAAGTGAGGGATACCACCAGCTCCGCGGCCTTCATCTTCCGCACCTTATTCGGGCTGTTGTACTTCTCCTGCAAAAGTTTCTTAGGTAGAGGTCCCATATTTGTCGGGAGCTTCAGACTTCGTACCCACTTGATTGCACCGGTCTTTGCGATCGGTGACAGTCCCCACGGTGATGGTTTGTCTGCGAAGAATTTACATTGTTAGGCATACAGTGGAGGGTCCATACGTCGTCCGAACGGTGGCATAGGACGTCCGTCCGGACGGAACAAGGTGTCCACCCGTATGGAACAGCAGAAACTCGCAAACGACCTACCAGCTTACCTGCCAGTCGCTTCGCAGCAGATCTTCGATCGTTTACATTTCTGGGTGGGGGTGCGATAACCCACGATCGATGGACCTTCATCTTTCGCGCATAGTTGCGTGTGTTCGGTCCCCAACCATCACCAAAAATCACGCAGTGGACGCCGTGAATCAGGTTGTACAAGATGTGCATCAAGTCGAGAAGGTAGTCTTTTACAACGTCAAAATCAGGAATGATTGACATCGGGCATGGTTCCTTGACCCCGCTCTGCTTCATGAATTCCTCGATGATTGATTTAGGCACTCGTCCCTCTCTGATCATCTTGGCGTGGAGCTGTTGGGTTTCGCGGACTTCGCTGTTGGTGCGAAGAGGAATTGATTCACCTGCTCAATGCCGGCGGAGAAAATCAACACAACACGCTTAGACGGTGAATCACGCGTACGGATGACATATGGTTCCGTCGTCCACGCGTATGGACGCCGGTATCCACTAGCCCGAACAGGGTGTTCTTTAACACATAATGTAAGCTAAAAATCCACGAGCTGTCCGTGGGGTGTCCACACGGTGGGCACACGTACAGCCGAAGAAGGAAAGGGGACAAACGAAGGGGTCATGCGTTTACCTGGTTGCAGTCCTTGGTGTAGTGAGGAATATATGATTTTCGTTAGACCAGATGTAGATTTCTCAGTACCCCGTATCCAGCATCTTAGGCAACCTAAGTACGAATTAGCTCCCAATCGTCTCGCTGCGTCGCTCAAGCCAACGTAGTCTTCGAGCACTTTGTACAGCACGAGCTTGAACGTGAAAACCGTGTTGGTAATCACATCGAACATGCGTACGCCGATAGTCAGTCTGTTAACCTCCAAGGTGAACATGTCGTAGAACTTGCTGCTGACTTTCGGTTTTCCATCCCAGATTCCCCAAGTCATCACGTATTCTCGTTTGCAGCGAATTTCTCCTGGGAAATTGACAATCGTAAAACACAGCGGAGTCACCGTGCGTATGCCGTCGTTGAAGGATTGGACGCCATCCGCACACGCCATGATGGCAATGTTCCTCGGGTCTTTAAAGACGTCCCACTTGTTGCGAACGAAGTTGAGAAATCCTGGCGAGTCTGCACGAGCATTGGGAAACGATACATGAGAATTCCTTACACTAACTGTCCACACGGGTGGATAACTAAGTACACACGTACGGACGACGAGCGAACGAATTGTCCATACGGTGTTCACACTCATGGACAGGTTTGCACGAGCTCTGGGAAATGGCACCTAAGATTTCCGCAATTAAACTGTTCACACGAGTGGATAACGACGTCCGTGCGTACGGACGGCGTACGTATTTACCATCCATATGGTGTTCACCTACATGGACGAGTTTGCACGAGCAGTGGGAAATACGACATACGAATTCCGCACTTGCTTCGTCCACACGGGTGGACGATGCTAATCGTACCCACGGACGATGTACAGTCCTTACGTCCATGCGGTGTACACAGTCACGGATTGAAATTTCGGAGTAAACTCACCCAGTATACCATGTACCTCCGCTCGGGGGTCTTTGTCCAACATGCCTTCTTTCCACCACGTACGCGCTAGCATGGCTAACTCCGGCGTCAGGAAGAATACGGTGAACAGCGTTTCGAGCGGCCACCATCGAAAAATACAGCGAGCTCGACCAGGAATGTATACCCCCTTCACCGTCTTTCCGTCCTCGTATCTCGGTTCCAGGCATTTCGGACACTTGTCGCGGTTGGCGTGCTCGTCCTGAAAGAATTCGGAGCACTCGGGGCAAACGTCCACTTCGTTGTATCCCTTGAACATCTCCTTCCACTTCTGCAATACTTGTGCATAGGTAGATGGAACCTCTGCGATGTGAGTATGTGCACTATCGGCTACTTTGTCGACGTAGTGAACACGCAGAATGTTCAGAATCGCATCGAAGTAGGCCTGCGAGCTGTTGTGGTGGTTGTGGGAGACGAGAAGATCCAACACGAAATTGTTCGCCACAACGTCAGCGGACGCTTGGACGTTTTCTAGACTTTCCTGCGCACACAAACACACACACACACACACATCCTCAAAGAAGGCATGAATGTGATGAATGCTGATGAATTGCTGACTTAGCTGATAAGGAAGACCTACCTCTGCGCTTGGGTCCTCTTGAGGTCCCAAGAAGAGCCGATTGATTTTTTTGATCGTCGCATCTGCTGCCTCGTGGATGGCAACATCTTCTGGGAATTCCTCCTCCTCACTATGTTCATCTTGTTGTCGCTCTGGTGACGGCGATCGATCACCATAAAGTCCATTGGCACGCACGTGCCGGAGAGTTTGCTTACTGGATAACCACCTTTCACCATTGCATTCAACGCAGGGACAAAATGGCATCTTTGGTCGTCCGTGCGTCGTACGTACGGCGTTCGTACGCTAGGTTTCCAGCGTATGGACAACGGTGTTCATACGTTCCATGTCACATCTGCGCGAATGCACCGACACTTACGTCAAGGTTGTAAACTCGTGGTCCACACGTTAGATTAAGGATGGACGCTATGTGTTGTCCGTGTGGATTCCGCAAGCATTCTAGTCCATGAGAGCGGTTGTCCACACGCGTGGAAACGTCAGTTAGCTGTCCATGTGGGGTTCGTACGAATTTTCGTATGAATAAGCACATTTCCACACGTGGGCATGTCCCATGGACGGTCTGTCCATATGGTTGGAAAAATCAGCACATTTTGAACAGTCCGCATGGATGGATAGGGAAAGCACACGCTGAATTACGAGTTTTCGTACGACTTTATAGTGTTTGTACGCTTTTTGTTGAAAAATGTCCACACGCGTGGAAACGTCAGTTAGCAGTCCATACGCTGTCCATCTGAGTTAGCCTTGACTGTCCGTATGATTCATGTCCCATGGACGGCCTTTTTCAGACCGTCCATATGACATGAAACTGGACCTCATGGAAAATAAAAACATACAAACCGTATGGACAGCGTACGGACAGCACATTTTACCACACGGTGGACACTTGGGTAGAAATACTTAGCGAAAAAATGGCAAAAAAAAATCCCTTAAAAAGGCCGATGGAGGGCTAAAATCGGAGCGGGGGGACAAAAAAATAATTAAGCGGGAGGGGGGTTAGACGCCCTCTCGCTGCTTGCTATTTACCCCAGAACAGGCACTCAGTGGGATTGTTTCCCAGCGGACAGTGCAATCGACGGTCCAGATGAACCCCCCACTCTTAATCGGACGGTCTCCATGAGTTACTGAGACTTAAAATTGCATGAAGGCGTGGGTGGGCACCCACGGCGCCCCTTGTAGACTAGCGCGTTGTCGGCGGCAATCGCCCATATCGCTACCCCACAAGGGGGACCGTGGATGCCCATGCCTTCACGGGGATTCGAACCCCGTACCCTCGCGTACAACGCGTTCGGCTTACCAACATTTGACCACTCGGCCACGCACCCACGGTGATGGAAACCTGCTGCACCGCAAAACTTATATTCATAAAATCGCGTTTCCCTACAGAGAGGACTCTGATACCAATTTGAAAAAGAAAAAAGAAATCGAGACATGCATGTGCAAAATCGCCCATGGACGACGCTGTCTCATACACCAGCTCAACGGTCATACGTTCGGACGCCCGTACTGTACGGATGAACGCCACGAAGGCAGCGCTGTCCACGCCCGTGAATACCGTTTTCATGCCATCGCCGCCAAAAGTAAGCCAAATACAAACGCCCACAGTCCTCCAGCAAACGAACCTCCTCGCTTTTTTGTTTCGTAAGTTCCCAACATGACCAGATTGCGAGTTCAGCCCGGAAGACAACGCACACAGAAACCAAAATCACCACCCCCCGCCCCCACTTCCACGACACCGACCCGTCGCCAAACCAACTTGGTCGAGGCGACCGGGTCAAACTCCGCGATGCAGCAAATGATGCAGCAAATGCAGAGCATGCAGCAGCAAATGCTGATGTTTGCAGGGGCTGCCGGGGCGGGGGGTGCAGCCAAACCTGCAGAGGCTGCGCAGGCCGCAAATACAGAGCGGTTGGTGTTGGACCCGGGCGCCCAAGTTTTAAACGACATGAAGGAAGACGCCCGGGAGATAATCGACGACTGGCATGGAACAGGCAAGCTGCCCCCTGGGACGGTCGCCGTCATCGGGGTGGCCGTGCACAACAAGATATCCAAGCATATCCAGTCCCGACACCCGCAGGTGCCCCTGCGCATGGTCAAAACATACGTCACCAACCGGTTGAGTTATTTAAAAAATAACTCGGATGGGCCCGGTCGCTGGAAATTTAAGGTCACCCAGGACTTCCCCGACGGGTTTCACATCCGGTACAAGGGTCCAGCGGCCGGGTACAAGGTGTACGGGCACAGGGATATGCCGACCCCGGAGGAGACAGATGCGTGCCTGCGGGTGGCTCTGGCAGTGGCTGCTGGGAACCCACTCACCGAAGGCAAGCACTTTGAGATCTTCAAAGCGCTTGGTGCCCAAGCCCCTGAAGCCCCTGAAAAGAAACCGAAGGTAACTTTTGTGCTCTTCCGCCTGTAAACTGCGGTGTCCACTCGCTGTCCAACGGTGTCCAGGCGCGTGGTTATGTGAACCCTTTTTCAACTTGTGCCGCTTGATTGTTTCCACGCTTATGAACCACGTAGTTTGCACGTTGTCCACAGGGGTGTACGTTTTGGCTAGTGAGCGCCAGTTCTTAACTGTTTTTCTTATATGTTTCCACGCGTGTGTCGCCCGTACGAACGACTTAGTCCATACGTCGTCCCCACGGTGTCCAGGTGGAAGCGCCCCAACAGACGGTCTCCGAAGGGTCGGCGCCGCAGGCAGACGAGCACTCCCCCAACCTGGAGGGCCCTTTGGCTGTCGGGGACCAGGTTGACGTGTTTGCCACCGCCCAGGCGGACGTGGGTCGTATCGGTGACGGTTACGACACCGGCAAGGCCACCAAAACTGGCCTTTCCAACCTCGTCATCGGTCGGGCAACCGTCGCCGCCATCGGGCCGGGGAAATCCTTAAACGAGAAGCCGATGCTTTTGCCCAGCGATACCTACGAGCTGTACGTGGAGTTTGTGGTGCACCTCCCAGAGAAGGGGGACTTTTACCCCGTGGAGAGGATGTTATCCCACCACATGTCCATGGTGGATGAGCTCGTGAGTGCCGAGCAACTCCGCATCGGGTCGGCTGCCAAAACGATAGAGAGGCTGGAGCACAACCTCCAGTCAGTTATAGTAAAAAAAATGTTATCTGGCAAGTCCTCCCTCCCTCCCTGCCTTCCCCTGCAACGTTCACATTTTCACCTTTTGCACTTACGCGAACGTCCATGTGTATATGTGTGCGTGGTGTTGTTTTGCTGTCCATACGCGTGGACACCATTTATTGTGCCGTCCATACGGGTGGAAGGCGGTGTACATATGTAAGGACGCCGTCTAACAAGTGGTTTATGTACGCAGGATACACAAGGCCTACTTGAGGCACGCCAACACGGACAAGCTGTATCCCGAGAGGATGACAGGGAGAAAACTGGCCGGCCTGAAGTTGGAGCCTGCTGAGGTATCGGAACGGGACCGTGAATATCCCCCCGTCACGGTGTGTTTGCTTGTATTGTTCTAGTTGCATTTAGCTTGTCATTTGTTGTCTTTGCTCTTAATGCACTTACTTAGGTTGCATTCACTTGCAGTGTCATACGAGAGGAACGAGCCGTCACTGGTTTCAGGACGTGCGGGGGTGTCAGAAGGAAGAGATGCACGATGCGGATGTTGAGGAGGAAAAGGGTAACGCGGACGATGATGAGGATGATGATGATGAGACGGATGTTGAGGCTGTCGAGGATGAGGCTGTCGCTGCTAATGAAGGAGAGGAAGGAGAGGCTGTGGACGATGAGGAGGCGGTCGAGGAGGAGAAGAAGGAGGAGGAGGAGGAGGAGAAGAAGGAGGGGGGCGGTTCCAAGAACGAGGCTGCCAAAAAGTCACCTCTTAGATTTAAAAAGAAAAAGAATGCACTTGCACCTGCCAAAGAAGACCAGAGGCCAGGAAAGAAGCCGAGAAGCTAGGCTAGAATAGCACATTATTTTGTAAACATTTTGTATATACGTGTACCATTCGTGAATGTCCTGCAGTGTCCTGCTCTGTCGTGCTGACAAATCTTACGTCTTTCCATACGGTGTTCACACGTACGGACGTCTTGTTCATACGTGTGGATGGAATCGTCCATACGCATGGATAAGTATTATCACAAGCTATCCACACGTACGGACACCGATGTCCATACGCGTGGATATGTAAAATATACTAAGTAAATAAGTTTCCATCCGCACGGACAGCGACGTTCATCCGGATAAGGACGTCGTCCACACGTACGGACGCACGTGTCCATACGTCTGGACTATCTATATTCGACTGTCCACTTGGTGTCCTTGCGGTATCCGCACGTGCGGTTACGATGTCCATGCGTCGTCCATACGCTTTCTTTATGGGCGTCCATATGCCCTCCGCACGCGCGTTTACGATGTCCATGCGTCGTCCATATGCTGTCCTTACGGGATTACATACGGTGTCCGCATGTGCGATTATGATGTCCATACGCTGTCCTTACGGCTATCCATACGTTGTCCGCACGTCTGGTTATGATGTCCATGCGACGTACATACGTTGTCCTTATGGGAGTCCATATGCCGTCCGCGCGCACGTTTACGATGTCCATACGCCGTCCATACGCCGTCCTTGCGGGATTATATACGGTGTCCGCACGTGCGATTACGATTTTCATGCGCTGTCCATACGATGTCCTTACGGTTGTCCATACGTTGTCCGCACGTCCGGTTACGGTGTCCATACGTTATCCATACGGGTTTCCATACGGTGTCC
>LGRX02017040.1:0-13997 GCA_001247695.2 Cymbomonas tetramitiformis | reverse complement strand
TAGACACTTTGGCTGCGGGAACCGTTCATTAGCTAATGAACGGCCTCTGGCCAAAGCGCGACTCACAATTAGACACTTTGGCGACGGGAACCGTTCATTAGCTAATGAACGGCCTCTGGCCAAAGCGCGACTCACAACTAGACACTTTGGCTGCGGGAACCGTTCATTAGCTAATGAACGGCCTCTGGCCAAAGCGCGACTCACAATTAGACACTTTGGCTACGGGAACCGTTCATTAGCTAATGAACGGCCTCTGGCCAAAGCGCGACTCACAATTAGACACTTTGGCTACGGGAACCGTTCATTAGCTAATGAACGGCCTCTGGCCAAAGCGCGACTCACAATTAGACACTTTGGCTACGGGAACCGTTCATTAGCTAATGAACGGCCTCTGGCCAAAGCGAAATTTTTCTTGGACCTTGTGATAGATTGTGTAATGTCATCACAGGAATGTGGAATATTGTATCATAAATTTCTAAATAAATTTCTTAAAGTACATTCGCGACGCGTTGGTCGAGTTGGTACGGCGCTAGGCTATGAACCTCGCACTCGTGGGTTCGATTCCCACTGAGGGTCTAGGTTGCGCAGATTTAAGGCGTGGTTTGGAGAGTGCTGACGAGCATGCGACGGCCGTCCCGCCTGCAGACGTGCAGTGTTGGGGGTGTCTCCCAAGCGTCTTAAATTGGCATGACCTACCAAAACCCTTATGCATTTTCTAGATAATGTGTTATTAATTTTTGAGTGACGGTTTTTTTTTTGTAACAGGTGTGCTTTAAGTTCTACTATATGGCTTACGGCATCAGCTACGGGTATCTTCACGACTGTCGGACACGCGTGCTCGAGGGCCGACACACGTTTGTTCATGGATTGACGTACGAGGAGGACAACCGCAAGATTTCTCTGAAACGCGAGTCGGTCGTCGCCTGGCTCAAGAAATACGCCGACGAATACGGACAACACCAACCTGACAAAGAACCGATTCATCTTTCGGATGGATTGACCATCGAAGAGCTGTGGGACGAGTACAACGAGGGCTTGCAAGAGAATGAGGAGAGGAAAAATGCTCTCTCAGTTACTTCTACAAAATATTTGACGAAGATTGCAGGAAGTGGCTCAAGATTCCATCGACGAACCGATTTTCTCAGTGCGATGTTTGCGCGTCCTTCAAGTTATTGAAGGAAGGCTTAACCAAATCTCAAAAAGGTGAATATTCATGAATAGCTTTGTGATGTGTTTATATGCTTATGTAATTTGTTCACTGACCCAAATTTGTGTATCTTGCACAGCGCAATACAACGGGCCTCTCAACAAACATCATGCAATCGCACGAGCGGAGCGCCAGAAGTTCTACAAACATGGTCGTAAAGCGAATATGACCAAGAGCATTACCATGAACAAAACTTGGCATAAGTATGCCTCGGTGATCATCGATGGCATGACGCAGTGGACCACCCGACTGCCACACTTTCGACGTATCCCTAAACATCTGGACTCTAAGGACTTCCTTGACGTGCACAACATGGGGAGCATGATCGAGAACGTGGGCCGCTTTATGGATTTCAACTACGCCAACTTCAAGGACGATGCGAACTTCCTTGTCAACGTTTTGCACCGGGATATCCTCCGCATTCAAGAGCATCGACGCAACGGGGACGGGGAAAATTCATACCCGATGCCGGAAGTATTGTATGTACAGCTTGACAATGTGAGCACCAACAAGAGCAAGTTGATGTTGGCATACGCAGCTTGGCTGGTGCACACGGACGTCTTTCGCAAGGTGAAACTCAACTTTCTGTTGGTGGGACATACGCACGAGAACATTGACCAGATGTTTTCACGCTTCTCCGTGCGTCTACGACGCAAGCAAGCTTGGACGCTCGACGAGATGATAGAGGTCGCACAAGAATGCTTTACGGATGGTGTAACGTGCGAGCACACCGAGAAGATCTTCGACTTCAGCTCTTGGTTTGATGGTCACGTCTTCGATTGCCACAATATTTTGGCACAGCAGGCTTTCAAGTTCAAGAAGAACGAGCACGGCGAAGTGGGCATGCAGTACAAACAGTATTCCATTTCACCCAAATGGTTACCCGAGACTCCATTGCCAAAGCTTGTTTCTACACCCCCTGTCACGGGGCCTGGATACATCAAGCCGATTCCTTTTACCGAAGAAGGCATCGAAAAGCTTGAGCATACCTTACAGGCGTTGAAGGACATTTTGGGCACAAAGCTCACGGAGGTGCACGAAAAGTTTTGGCGCGAGGATGTCATCGAGAAACAGCGCCACCTAACTGCTGGTGGAGAATGTCAAGCGCCCGCGATACCCTTCCAGCATCCCGAGAAAATCGCCATCGAGCGCAATACCACCTTGGTTCGACTGATAGAGGCGCCCGCGTTGGCGATAGAAGCTGCCGAGGCTGCCGCCGTCCCCGCTATACCGGTGCGCATCCAACGCCGAATTGATCGAGCGCCGATAGAAGTGTACAACGGTAAACGGAAACACCAAGGTCGAGCCCAAAAGCGAGCAGAGCAGTACGTGGACAACGCCCAGTGGGAGGTCACCTACGGCCAGATGACAGTCGGCAGCTTTGCAGTGGCTCTCGCGGTGGAATCTGAAAACGACAAGTTCGCGTTCCGCGTACAACTGAAGCGAAGCGAATGGTCGGATCCGTTGTACTTGGTGAAGGTGGAGGCGCGCTATCCGTCAACTCAACAGCTGCTATATCGCTATTTCCAACCCAAAAAGCACACCGACACCAAGAAGAAGCACCTCGGCAAGCAGCTTGCGAGTCACCCAGGAGCTTTCGCAGCGCCACCGGGGCACCGACCGTCTACCGAGACTTTCGATAAGAATGAAATAGTGCTGGCATGGAATGTGGATGCGAATGACCCCGAACGGAGTATACCGAACGAGCAATACGCGCAGATAGTCGTCGCTTTGCTTGCACAACAATCCAAACGCACGCGCAAGGACCTAGGTGACTTGAATGAATCGGATGATTCCGATGAAGACGAAGCTTTTGATAATTGCGTAGCGGTAGCGGTAGCACCTGAAGTGGACGCGTAAAGCAAGACGAAAAAAAAACATGTAAATAATATGTGTATAACGTGTATATAGATTCTGAGTCAAAAGTTCTGTGTGTTTTCACTCCTCCTAGATTTCGAAAAAGTGCATTTGACCTCAATTTTGTACCATAAAAACCATTAAATCTAATGCACAACCTGCACTTGCATGTTCTTGACTGTTAAAATGCGGCTTTTTAAGCCTATCATGAGGTAAATAAGGCAATATCATTTTCACATGAGAATATCATTTTCATCGAATAGTGTGTTTTCACTAGATAGCTAGTGTGCCATTCTTAACCACATGAAGGGCTTGTGGGCCAACCATTACCACTGGAAGGCTAGTGGAACATCCTCAACCACAGGATGTCTAGTGGGCTTTTCCATTCACTGGAGAGCTAGTGTGTTGTCCTTTACCAAGGAAGGGCTTGTGAGCCAACCTTTACCACTAGAAAGCTAGTGGACCATCCTCATCCACAGAAGAGTCTATGAGCCCTTCATCCACAAGAAGGGTTTGTGTATCATCTTGTACCACAGAAATTTTGTGCACCATCCTCATCCACAGGAAGGCTTGTGGGTCATCTTTATCCACAAGATAACATGTGGACCTTTAATAAAAGGTTTGTTTGTTGATTTGAAGTTTCTTTTGTTGAAAATGTATGTACAAACTACAATGAGGATAAAGTGTACAAATAGAATAGTTGGGTCGGGTATGGACCCATTGGAAAAGGAATTTCTCTAAATGTTTGTTGGTTATAATTGTCTACAAGAACCCATGAATGATCATGTTTTACAGAAATATAAAAATGAGATCCAGAATAATGCGCAACTCCTGTCAAATCATACCTATGTGTATCACCATTGGTCAGGATCA
The DNA here is from genome assembly GCA_001247695.2 of Cymbomonas tetramitiformis. Taxonomy (NCBI): domain Eukaryota; kingdom Viridiplantae; phylum Chlorophyta; class Pyramimonadophyceae; order Pyramimonadales; family Pyramimonadaceae; genus Cymbomonas; species Cymbomonas tetramitiformis. Next base: position 10,060 of record LGRX02017040.1, on the reverse strand, counting down.
ATATATTTTCGGCTGCACATGGGATGATGTTTACATGTGGGGTGTTGCTTCTGATGGTTGCAACATTAATGATGATAGAAGTTGGTGGGAAATTTATTTGTTGGCAAAGGTGTTCGGTCTTGAGGAAATTGTTTGCGACGTCATTAATCGCTAAATCGTCTGTAAGGGTTTCGTTGACAAGGGATACACACCGTGTACATGTGGAAACATGGGAAAGTTTAGTGTCCAATTCAATCAACTTGAATGGATCTACGTGATCACACTTGAATAATTGACGGTACGTGTACAAGATATTTGAACACCATGAATGTGGACTCCAGGGACAAGCAAGTGTAACCTTAGTTTTTTCAGCATTGCAAGCACTGCATTTGTAATGCCGTTGTATATGTAGGGCTACACTGTCAGAAGGTTTTGAGAAAATTGTTCTAAAAGTGACATGTAATGAACCAAAGCGCCCATTGGCACCTGTTTCATGCAAGGTAAGATAATAACGCAATTTATTTCTACAACAAGAAATATCATTGGCAATTCCTTGGTATCGAGCCCAAATACTATCATAAACTAATTGAGTAAGTGTGTGATCAGATGATGAAAATATGTGTTTGGTAGATAGATGATATAACCATTCGATGCACGGATCAACAAAGCATGAGTTGGCTTCCCAAGGGATGTGCACAATTGATGGATTGCGATTGGCAATAAAGTATCTACAACATTTATCGGTGTAGTAGACAAACTGCTTGTGGAATTATTCTTTGGATTCACGTCATCTACTGCAATAGGTGTGATCGTATATACTAACATGTACGCATCGTTTGCTAAACTTGATAATTTAATTTCAGATACATTGTCATCATCACATTGTATCCAGATTCCATTTTGTTGGAGTATACAGCATGTATAGTGCCCTGAAGAAATGTTTTGACCAAAATGCTTCACCACTCCTATCAATTTATAGGTGACATCATGATGTGCAAGTTTAAGGTCCTTTGAGCACAATGTTTGTGTAATTGAGACGTGTATAGGCAACTTTTCACCGCGATTATCGTATTTTGCAATCAACATGACTAAGGCTTTTGGTAGTTGTTCAAACGTTTTAAGTTGTGCATTAATACTACTGTTAATGTTGCACACAGGGCATTGCCATAGAATGTTCGTACAACCAAGGGCATGATTAATACAAGCTTTCAAGGATATAGTAGATTTAGATGTAGGTATATTCAAAATGAAAGTTGTATCTCGAATTAGATTGTGCACCTGACCATTACACCCATTATTCTTACATATACGTGTGTATCTGTATTTTCCTTGAAATGATGTTATCGGTAAAATCGGATTAAGTCGAATTGAGCAGTTTCACAAAAAACTCTCCCGCATCATGTTGAGACGAGTTGTTATATTCTGGAAGACGTTGTCGAATATGAAATAAACATTGTTCGGGTTGTACAGAAGCTCCTGTTATTATTTGAGTTGACAAGGAATGTAAAGCTGAAATTAGCCCCTGGATGTTGTCTTTTGGTTGAATTGTGTGTGCAAAGTGATTTAAGTAACAAGGAACTTTTGTCAATATGTGCATCACTGCAGAGAAGTAGCACGTATTTCCAAAGTTTGGAATACCACTATGTAATACACTACTTTGAGATACAATGATCGGTTTGGGGGCATCCTTGGGAGATGTCTTGGCGGGTTGTTTGCGATCCACAGGCATGGATTCAGTGGTAACAAACACCATTGGTGTATCAATGTATACATCAACGTGTTCGCTTTTTAAACAAGACAATCTTTCATACTCTAGTTGAATTGATTTTCGCACTGAAGCGTGCCGATTTGAGGCAAAATGAAAGTTAAGTAAAGGACTTATCAAGAATACATCAGTAATGGATTGTGCACGTGATATTGCGACATATTCTAAACCTGGAGCAAAGCATTCTTTTTCATTTTCAGTGGGACACACGACCCAATCCGTGTTTTGCGGTTAATCCCTGGCTTTTGTGTATAGTTATACAATGGGCTGTTTTAAGTTTTAGTTGTTTTCGTACATACTTTTTTGATAATTTTGATCGACTTGCTTCAGCAACAAATGGCACAACCCTGGGAATCGTTGAACTGATTGACTCCCCTTGATAACCCCATCCATCACCACCATCCATTTGCACAAACACAATTGGGATTTCATAGTTATCTTTGACAGCATCCATTACTGATGGCAAATTGTTTTCATACGGCTGTCCGGAGAATCCAAAACCTATCACAGTGCCTTGTGCGCCATTGTACAATCCTAGTTGTGTTCCTGAATTGCTTGTACTCATCACTCTACTCCCGACAGCTAAATCTAGATGCACATCTTGAATATCATTATGGTCTGGCAGACTTTTAGATGTGCTTTTAGAAATTTTGGATAGCTCATATTGTTTTTCATCTGTCACTACATCACCATTTGCTGAATAATGTCTCGCGTGTATCCTAAAGTGTGTGTTTCCCGATTTCACTAGATTTTCAAAACAGATTTTGTTGATTTCATTCACTTTATTATGAGATGCAGCAACCCACATAGCATTTGGAGGAGCTTTTTTCTTAGCTTCGCTTACACTTCCACACAAACAATGTTTCCAGAAACTTGCAAATTGGTCGATTGAAGGGAGTCCAACACGAGCTGCCTTGCAGAACTCTGCCAGAAATGGCAAGGGACCTCCCTCTTTTGACTGGTGCCGGACATTTTCAGTAAGCTCAATATATGATGTAATAGAATTCCAGATTTTTTCCCCTTGCACGCATGCACTATAATATTCCGGGTTGTTTGTTTTTAATGTTGGGTTCTAATACACGGCAGCACCAAATGCCGGTAATTGATAGAGATCACCCAAAATGATAACATGAATTCCACCAAATGGTAATTGCTTATCAGTGTTATTGTCTGGTGAGGATCTTACTGCACACATGCGTTTATGTATATCATATATGTCCATTACCCTTTCTTGGGTACACATCGATGTACCCAAGGTCACCTACGCACACACGTGATGTGGGTGCTCGATACGGATCCGGTGACCATATTACTAAAATATGTTGTCCATAAGACCTCCCTTGATGTACCCAAACACTCACTTTAGGTATTTTGGGTGATTATCATGGTTAGGTGGAGCCTTTCGGGACGCCCATTTTCAGATTTATTGTGTTTTTCGAGAGGCCAAAATCTTGGGTACATCGCTTGGGTACATCGACTTTGCTGACCTGTATGGACCCTGCGATGGCCGATCTCGACCAAACTACCGGGTTTTATAGTTTAAGTATACATCGAAGTCGATATATTATGAATGGTAGACACCACAACTTTCAAATGTATTGCCTACTCTCATGTGAGAGTATGCCTATATCAGGATCGCATGTCATAAATATTGATGCTCGCAGTGATTTTCATAGGGTTTCTTATTACACATCATTCGAGATATATCCGAGTGCACAGGGTGTGTATCGTCGTGCTTTTGCAACCTTTTTAAATACGTTCGATCGAATTATTTGCATGTATTACGCCACGAGCAAGGTAAACCCGCGAGCAAGGCGCCCACTTCTTTGCGAGCTGTCGACTGTGACATGGCGTGAAACCCGCGAGGTCAATATGAACTTCGGATAGCCGGGCAGGGCAGGGACGAAATGGGGGGGGCGCTCTACACAGGGGGTATCGGCTGGTACGAGGCACTATTAGTTGTTTCCGATAACCACCAAACACTAATTAGTTGATATTGATAATAAAATCTGGCTATTAGTCAATACCGATAATCTCAACTTAAGTTATCAGCCAATACCAATAATCACTGACAGGCTATTAGTTGATAGCAATATTCTGATATGCCTAGAAAAATAATGTATCGGTTAATACCAATAAACTGATATACTAATATGTCGGATGTTTTTAGACACTGGTCGAATGCTTTCCAGCTATTGTTGTCTACAACTTTCTAACTAGTGACTGCTATCGCAACCACTTTTCACCAATCAAGAGTTAGCACTCTTGACTATCATACTACACACCTAGTCCATCGCAGCCATCAAGGAGTGTTCTAGTGTGCCTTCCTTTAGACTTTTCCTTGCGACCAGAACCACGTCCGTGTGATTGCTCTTTCTGCGCTTTGGACCTCGGGATCGACCCATAATGATAATCACTATTAGTTGAAAATAGTTGAAAAATAGTTGGACAAATTAGTCATGGAGGCTGGCACGGGCCAGCTTATTCTTACATATGCGTCGAAGTTCGAATTTTGGATCCTCGTGGATCGAGCCTTTCGAACCATGTCAATGACCACTTTTTGCTCTCATTGGAGAGGCTATAGGCCGCGGACGAATGAAACCATGACCCTATGTAACCAAAGGATCGATTCCTGTCGATATTCAAATATTCCGATATGTCACCCAGAATGTATATTAGCTAATAGTAATAAGTGCTGACATGGTATCAGTCAATATTGATATTACGTAAAGAGGTATTGGTTGATATTGATATTCCGATAACGGGAAAAATTGGTATCGACTAATAGGAATATTGCCGATATATCGATATATCGGTTATCGGAGATATCGATACCCTGCCTTGCGCTCCTGCCAAAACTGGCCAAAGGTATCGGTAGTATGCCTAGAATATAATAAAATATGTACTTCAGACGCGAAGGAGACTGCCAAATGCACTTTGAAAACAGCTTGAAAACGAAGAGGGGAAACTGTTTTAAAAACAAATGTTTTTTTTTTTTTTAAGTTGGCACTTAGGACGTATTGTGGCGCTTATAGCGATATATTGGCCAATTCTCGAGACCCATGTCGCATATCAGCGGGTTGACCACCGAGTCGGGGTCCATATATGTCGTTCCCAGCTCAAATGCGAATATTCTCATCCCTTAAATATGAAGAAAAGCTTGGGTACATATCGATGTACCCAAGAGCCTTGGGTACATCGTTGTGTACCGGGGGGTAATGGACATATAATTCAGCTAAACCGATCATTGATATTTCATCGATTATTAAAAGCTTACAATCCTTCAATTTACGTGACAAACTATCTGCTTTGTTTTGAGATAATGGAGCGGTTACATTGCCATCTGTGGGTGTTTTTAAAAAAGCGCTCTGCCATGTGTACCCAAATATATTAAAGGCTGCATTGCCTGTGGGAGCTACAACTAAGGTGTTTCCATGTAAACCGCTTGCCTTGCCATATATTAGTTGTGCTTTTTTTTAATGGATTGTATTAAAAAACTCTTTCCCGTACCACCTTCACCTGATATGAACATTCTAAGTTGATTGGGATCCTCGCCAGTTAAGTGGGATGTCACTTTGTCGTATGCACGTTTCTGCTTTTCAGTCATACCAGTGATCATATGGTCAAGTGCTGTTTCTTCATCTTCCTCATTTGATAATGGCACCTTTGTACCAGCTTTTATTAGTTCGAGTTCTTCATTTGTCGTCGCTCTATTAGCGTTTTGAAGCGAATTCAAATGAGCCTTTAGGTTGTTGGCAACAAAATTAGCAAGAAAGGCCTTTTGGTTGATTGAAATATCAGTTAATATGTTACTGAGATTGTTTTCAAAGTTGTACACTTGTTGTGGGGTGTCAGCAAATTCGTGTTTCGTGGAACACTCTGGTTGATAAGCATTTTCACAAGTATGTTCTGACGGGTCGTGTGTTGGGGTTCCATTTTGTTTCAAAATATCTTCACTTTTTTATATTGTTTCAAGAGTTGATAAAACGTAAGTCGGCAACATTTGGTTTTTAATTAATGTATCTAGTCGTTCAATGGCTGTTGTTGATATATCCAGCAATTTTTCTTCTTGACCATTAGGCCAAATTGAATGTAACAGCAATGTGCTGTAACAAGAATCTTCATTCGTCAGATCAGTCGGATAGTATGGGCATAGTGAAATGACCTTAGGTGAATTATAAGGAGTGAATACAACGTTTGATACTCTAATAAACTTCTCCAAATGTGATGGAACACCTTCACTAGACATTTTTATTAACACCGGGTTTTCTTTGACATGATTATCATTTGGATACTTCTTGGGATTATATTCTCGAAACGAAAAGTAAGTCAACAATTGATGAAATGTAACTTTACAACCCCCGACTGTATTTTGTTGTTTCACGAATTTGGTGTAAGCCTGTCGCCGGCCTTGTTGTGTGGATGGGGACATATCGATTGCGGATTCTTGTTTGCCCATTTCAGTTAGTGTAGTCTCATCTGTGATGACCGATGACGGGATATCATGATGTTTAGCTGTATTGATACTAAGAACTCCCCTGGAACATTGTACAAACGGAAGACGAAGTAGAGTCCAACAAGCTTGCATTGCACCTACCTGGGTAGCCTCAACGAGTGCATTGGCAACAGTAGACAACCGTTGTTTGTCTGCGATAGCATTGCTTTTAAGAATCAAATTGGCTACCTTCTTGGTAACAAGGTTACGAAGAATAATTGAATCCGGTGCCTCTGCTTTAGAACAATAAGATGCACAATACTCTGCAGCTCCAACATCGTTATCAATATATTTTACATCCATGTTGCCGCCAGCAACAATTGCTAGTAGTGGACTGATAATGTAATTATTCAACCAAAGATTATTTCGAGGTGGGTGTACATGCACACGCTTTCTACCTCTACCATCTTTTTCTTCCACTACTGTGGCAGAATTCGGGTTTGTTTTGCGACATATCCAACCCAAGGATGAAAATCCAAAACGACAAACCTTGTTAAAAGACCTTGTGCTATATTTAAAGCAAGTTTGGGTGCATCTGTGCATTTGATTAGCAATTTGTAACCGGCGATGCCATATTTGTACCAATTTTTGACCGATACCAGTTTCATTTGTGGAAGTAATTTTTGGAGGAGATGTCGTTTGTGTGCCAGTAGGAATCCTTTGTTGATTGGACAGTTTTAAGCTGGCGGACGGACCGTGACACACGAGCGGAGAAAAACAGCAGGCACTGCAAGTGACATCCGAGCAGGCGAGGGGTGACACAGGGCACCACTGACCTCCCTCCTTATGGGGGTGAAAGTCAGTGTTCCCATGGCACCACCTCACCCCGAAGGTGGGAGGTGCACTGCAGGGCCAGCCGGTACTCCCGGGCAGGCGGGTAGGAGAAATGTAATGTTCCACGGCTACTTGCTAACTCGCGATGTGTCAATTTTGGGTTTCAATCTAGGGTTTGGAGCTGAGTGCCAATCACGACTCCAGCTCCTGGAACATGCGGCACCCAAACGGGTGAAGATCGGAGAGCCGGCCAGGGCGGCACTAGGGCGGAACCCAAACGGGTGAAGATCGGAGAGCCGGCCAGGGCGGCACCAGGTGGAAGGCCAGGGCGGCACCAACATGCTCATCCGGAAGCGGTGGAGCAAGGTCTTCAGCCGCAGGCACCACCAGAGCATCGCCATCGTCGGCGTCAATCGTGTCACCACCACCAGGTGCAGGCGGCGAGAGCCGCACGGACTGGAATGCTGCGTCAACAGTAGGTTGGCCCTTCCCCACATTTTCGAAAATCTTTTTAAAAATTTGGGCGACTATTTTGGCCGAAAAAAATATCAAAATTTTGAAAAATTTGGGTGCTCGCGTGGGAAAATATAGACGTTTGGCGAAAAATTGCCACATCGATATGTAGAGTCCGAAATTTTGAAAAACTTTTGAAAAATTTAGGCAGCGATATCCAGCCGCGATTGAACACCCGCGATTTACGACGTACGCTTGATGAGGTCGGAGTTTCTGTGACACTGTACAGTACTTTTTTGAAATTGTTGCGGCGCGGCGTTGTTGTGGACACGTGATGATGAGTCTGGTTGAGAATTATTCCTCTGAAGAGGATGGCGACCATGAGGGAAATGATATTGAGGAGGTCGACACGAGTCCGGCGCTGCGCTCAATCCACTTGACGGGTGACACGGAGGGTGTCACTGGTCACCAAGCCTTGCGACGCCTTGACGTGGAGAGTGAACACCAGCCAAACCGGCTTGAGTTAGCCTATGCGAGAACTCGATCTCAGCCTCTGACGAACGCTTTTGACAAATTCAAGAGAAAACGGGGAACAGCAGACCCCCAGGGTACCAGCCCAGCTTTGGCAGCCCACGAGCGAGATAGAGTTATTCAGCAGAAACCACCTAGTGGCATAAAACGTGCTGGAGTTGGAGTCCGTAGTACTAAGGAGCCGAAGGTTAAACCCTCCCAGCGAGTTGACGAATTTCCGAAGCATTCTTTGCGCGTCGCAGGCGGACAATTGTTTTGTTCATGTTGCAAGGAGACTTTGTCTCTTTTGAAGACGTCAATCAAAACTCACGTTTCCAGCGCGAAGCATTCAGCTTCCCTCGTTGTGTATACCAAGCGTGGCCAAGACGACGATCATGTCAGAGATATTTTGACAACCTATTTCCAAGAGCACATACAGCGAAGAAACCACAGCCACTTTGAGCGATACTCGATTATCACCCTTGATCGTATCATATCGTATCGATGCATTTTATTTAATTAGCAAGGATATTAGTATCGTGTCGAATAGCCTGGTGGCAGCTTTGAACACATTGTAGAGATATTGACTGCATCGTACTGTTTCAATTTATTGTTAACTGTGCATAGGCTGATTTTCAGCTTGTGCATCGCCTGAATCGTCAAATGTCACAAATATCGAAAATTTGATAAAAATTTGGGCGGTTCCGCGAAAATGCGAGAAAAATATAGGCAAGATCCCGGAAAATGGGCAAAAAAAATTTAGGTGCCTTCTAGGAAAAATGTGGGGAAAGGCCAAACAGTAGGCACAACAGGTGGGGCAGGGGTGGCGTCAGCAGACGGCGGGTCGAGCGGCGGGCGAGGCGGAGCAGGCTTGGACGTGACCAGATGTTTGTTGTTGGCGAAGGCCTCGATGCACACGAAGGGGCAAGCACCACGAGTGCCGGGATGAGCATCTGTGACACCCCACACGCGGAAACATACAGCACACGGATAACCAGTACCAGGCCACTTAAGGTACAAGGCGGGGGGGGGTGTCGGCCACCCACTTCCCATCAAGCGGCGTGTCGGACTGCTTCTTCGCGCGGAGTGCCATGGCCGTAGGACGGCCGGGCGGGTCAGGGGTCTGGGGCTTCTGGGTGGCGGTCTTAGGGCGGTACCCAGAAGCCAGAACCCTCGGACCGAGTGTCGGGGCTCGGCGGGGACGAAAGTGTGGCTAGTAGGGGGCTTTCGTCCCGGAATGCGAGACGGATGCGGAGTGCGAGGCGGTCAAAAGTAAAGGGATGACCTGACCGCAGCTCGCGGAGCACCACCAGGTACAGTGGGGCGACGTAGGGACTCTTCTTGGCGGACTCGGACAGGATGTGCCAGAGGTCAGCACCGCGGTCGGAGTCGGAGTACTGTACGCCGGCTTGATCTTGCGGTGACGCTCACAAAGGCGTCGAATCGTAGCCAGCTGTGGAGCTGGGTCTACGGTCTCAGAGAGGACGATGGCCCCCAGCTGGGTCCAGTAACGCATACCATCGGCGTCGGGCACGCCCTCGGCCTCGTAGCGGAGTCGCTGGAGTGCGTAGCGGCCGTCAGCGGGATGGGTACGCGCACACTCGTGGTAGACGGATAACGCGTTACCACGAAGGGGGTGAGGCAAGAGGCAGAACAAGATCTCGTTCACAGTAGAGTGGTAGAAGTCGTGGTCGTGCTCCAGGTCAAGCAGCTTGGCCGACTCCGCGTACGAGATCGGGAACATGACGTGAGCCAGTCCAGCGGTGAAGGCAGCGAAGGCAGCGTCGGCGGTGTCGTTGTCAAGGGTGTAGCCAGCGGGAAGTTTGAAACCAGTGGACTTGAGGAAGTTCACGAGGTCACTCCCATACGTAAAAGCGTAAGAAAGTTGATCTCGAAATTCCTCCTCGCGGCCCTCCTCCACAGGCGTAGTAACCAAAACGTCGGGGTCATTGAAGAAATCAAAAGCTGTTGGAGCCTCAATCGTTGATGTCGGTTTTGCACGTAAGGATGAAGTCCCCACGATGCGGCGGGGTCGAGCACTCGAAGATGGTGTAGAGTGCGAAGCCGTCGGTGATGGGGATGGT
>LGRX02017039.1:0-20013 GCA_001247695.2 Cymbomonas tetramitiformis | reverse complement strand
GCGGATGAGTTGCCCACTGGAGTCGCCGCGCTGTAGGGCGACTAATCCACGGATGAGTCGCCCGCTGGAGTCGCCAAGCTGAAGGGCGACTAATCCGCGGATGAGTCGCCCGCTGGAGTCGCCGCGCTGAAGGTCGACTAATCCGCGGATGAGTCGCCCGCTGGAGTCGCCGAGCTGAAGGCATATCAGAATATCAAAAGCAAGGCATAAGCAGAGATAATATACCTGTTTACCAATGAAGCCTGATTTTCTTGGACGGTTCAAAATGGGTCTGCGGAAATATTCTTTACGCTTCTTTTCAGATACCACCTCATTATCACGATGCTTTAAGCTGATACGACTTTCAAGAGATTCGATTGTGTTACTCCTCTCTTGGAACGGTCGCTTGGATGAAGTTCGTTTTATGCTTGTATCTATTTGTATGCTATTATGGTTTTCCTCGTATTGCCTATTTGTACAAGCTTGTGTACCATTTTTTGATATCTGAGTTTGTTTCCGTATACTTGTATCAATATGAATCATTTGAAGTGGAGGTGCATGCGTCGTCTAAATTTTTGAAGAAATGAATTCATGAATGCAGTTGTCGATGATAATTCAAGTAGGCAGTCTCATGCTCGATCCTACAATAATTAAATACTCGATATTCATTGGTCTAAAATGTGAGATAGCAGTCATGACAAAATTTCCTAGTCATCGGTGTCATCATGTTTCCGATATTCAGAATCCGATCGAGATGTAATGATTGGTCTAAAATGATTCACGTTTGCGGTCATCATGCTGCTTGCCTCAGATGCTCATAAACGATTCAACATAACACACTCCTTGGAATCGACACCGGCCTACCGGCAACTGAGCTATCTCAAGAAAAACCGGCATTCTATGCAGAACTTTCTGCAAACACAACCGGGAGGGTTCGAAAACAATATATACGACATAAATGCACCCTGCTTCATTGCTTACCTAGATGAAGATGGGTATCCCATACCTAAGGAAAGGAAACCAGTGGATGCTGCCGTGGATCCCAATGCTCCCAAATCGAAGTTCTGGGATCGTAAGATGACCTACGGTGAGCTGGATGGCGAGATCAATACGCTGCAAAAGAAGCTTGACACCTTTACGTTTCCCAACCCAGAACACGACTGGAAGAAGTTTTGCGACTATTTCTCAGGGGCTGGGGATGAGATACGTACATTACTGAAGGTAATTTACCTAAGTTGCGCCCTCTGATCGTCCTTCACGATATCTGATTTTCTCATATCGGCTTGCGTGTTCAATTAACAACGGGGTTTGTTTACAACTGTACCAGGCGGGAGTGGTGCCCCCGAAGGTCTCCTGCAAGAACGAGCAGGAGAACCGGAAATTTCAATTTGAATCACGGCCTGCAAAAGAAAAACAGCGGCACGAGGCGAAGATAGAGAAACTGATCAAAGAAATTCCGAAGGATATAAAGTTCTACTGGAATAATATCGAGAGCGCTGTGTTGCTGAAAATCGGATCGACGACAGCATCGACTGCGGAAAAATCTCCTAAAGAATCTTCCAGGTGCGTATCTCGGTTTTATATTCCATTTGTGCACCGTAGCTATGTAATTACTAATCGTTTACATTGCACACAGGTGTGAGTTATCGAATATTGTCAAACGTTCCTGAGGGCCAGCAAGTCGACGATGATGACTACTTCTACACTCACAAGATTCCGCAACTGGTTTTCAAGAAGGACTTTCTTCTGGAGCCCGCATCACCTGATTCCTTCACGACTCTTCCCAGGCTTCCATTTACCGGTTTCATTATGGATTGCGAGTATGCTCTGGACTCGAACAAGAGATGGATCCCGAAACCTCTCTTAGCAGGAGAGTTTAAGCAATTCCTACAAAACTTCAACACTTTGACCACGTGTGATGATTGGGTAGGGGGATGTTTCTGTGGCTTCCAACAACACCACGAGTTCTTCGAAGCCGCCAAGCAGTTTTGCCATGGGAACGCCGAAAAGATGTTCTGGGTGAAACCTTTGAGCAGATCGAACATGATGGCCTTGGAATCTGGCGTTGCGCCACGGAACTACGCCAACCGCATGGAGTGCTTTGTCTTGTGTTACTACGTCAAGGAAGCAACACCTACAGGTCCGTAGATGTTAAGTTACATACAATTCTGTGATTGCCTTTTGGCGTCTAAGCATGGGCAATCTGACTAAGCAGCGCTGATTGCTCTCGCAGACTAAACCCACCCAGCCGTGCATAAAAGGCTTCCATGGATGAAGATCTTGATTAGAGTTCTCGGTGAGGAGGAAAATGCGGATAGTGATGTCGTCGATAAGCAGTTCGTGGCTTCTTGCCGAACCAACACCTGGGAATATGCCCCTGTACACTCGTCGAAATTCGCCAATAACTCCGAGGGAAAAAGAATTAACAGACACCAGAAGCCGCTGAAGCTCATCCACGACCTCGTCAATATCCATATGCGAGGTCCTGAGTTAGAGGGGGAAGCGAGGGGGAAATCTGCGTACGAGGGGGTGTTACCTCTTCATCACGATTATCACTTCATCTTGGATGCGTGCTGCGGTTCGGGGACCACTTCGGTAGCCGCCAACATGTTGGGATTGGGTTCCGTCGCTTTCGATAGGTAAGCATTCATGTCTACATCCATTTTTTGAAAAATACTTTGTATATCGGTTTTAACAAGTGCTGGTGTCTTGGATGCAGGGAGCAAGGTATGGTCGACTCAGCGAAAGAGCGCATTAGGTTTCCTGATGGATTTTTTTCTTTGGCCGACGAAGTGTTGAGCAAGCAGGAATACGACGAGGTGAAAAGGCAGAGAGAGGCACATCGTAAAGAGCAAGAGAAAGTCGAGAAGGAGCGGGAGAAGAAGACGGCGGTCGAAATGAGGGAAACGGAAAAGGCCGCCAAGCAGCAGGAGGCCGAGGCCGCCAAGGCCGTCAAGCAGCAGGAGGCCGATGCCGCCAAGGCCGCCAAGAAACAGCAGGCCGAGGCCGCCGAGGCCGACAAGGCCGCCAAGCAGCAGCAGGCCGAGGCCGCCAAGAAAGAGAAGGCAGATGCCGAGAAGGCCGCCAAGCAACAGGCGGAGGCCGAGAAGGCCGCCAAGAAACAGAAGGCGGAGGCCGACAAGGCCGCCAAGGCCGCCAAGGCCGCCGCGGCGGGGCCTATACCTAAGCGGAAAGTGGCACATGGCGGAAAGCCGGGATCCGATCAGAACAAGAAAAGTAAAGCTCGCTAGGCAATGCTGATTTCCCTGCTAGGTCATGGTGCCAGCACCTAGGTCAATATTTGTTGATAGTCTTAATAACATATTGTCTCAGTGCAGAAGTACGCTGATGAAACACGTATGGTATATCTTGATATGACAATTGTAAATAAAGTATATTCTCCAAAGGTATGGGCGACATATGTTGTTGTGGAACCGATGTCCTTTATGGAGCGGGTGACATGCCTCCGCTTTCATTGTGATTGCCTGATTATATTGGTTAAATGAAGTTGAGCGGTACCACGACGACCATTGAGGTATAAAACCTATTCCCCTCTCTTCCAAAATCATTTCCCCGCTCGACACTTCATCGACGCACCTTTATTCCCATCCATCTCAGTTCAATCAATTCCAATGACAATACTTGCTACTTTGCGGAAGGAAAATCCAGATAGAAACATTTGGTTACTATGGTTCCCTGAAGAGTCCTCGCCCTCAGAACTAGCGCTCAAGAAATCGATGGAAGAGGACCATAAGATACAATTTCAAATGTATGACGCAAGCGTGCATGATAATCTGCCTTTACGGATGAAATTTTTGTACCCAGTTTGCCTGCACTGCGGGCTTCAAGATCGTTCACAACTTGCAACGTGTACCGGCTGCTATCTTGCGAATTACTGCAAAGCCCCCAAACTTGTCGGAAAGCTGATTACGCACGGCATAAGTTTTTCTGTCGTTTTGCAAGGGGTCATATATTAGGACAGCCATATGCAAGATGCCGACCTTTGTTTAACCCCTAAACTGCGGAGGGAATTTTTTACCAAAAACGATTCTTTTGCAAATTCACTTTTATCATCGTGCATCTCGACGTGTCACGTGTGCACAATAGCATTTACCATTCGATACCCATACACAAACATTTTGGGCCATCACACACACGTAATTTCGGAATATATATCGATATATCGAGAATATACAAGCAAAAATATCGGGGTTTTGGAGATCATGTTTCCGGGAAATGCTCTCTCACGACCACAACTTCGAGTGTTGGATTTGCCCACGTCCATCAAACTACGAGGTTTATGCATGGTTTCAGATATACAACAAGTTTGGGGGGTAAATGTCACTTATATATCGAAATACGTAGCAATATAGGTGAAAAAAACACCAAAAAACAAGAAAAACATTAGATTTTCAATGTTTTCCACACTTAAGGCCATATTTGGTGTTTTGGGGGGAAAAGTTGTGTAGAAAGTCGGTGTATGCTCCACGTGAGATGCGTTGCGGTTTGATATGACAATATACAATAAAACATTTCACACACGTGGCCAATAAAGCATGTAGCACGATTTTACGCGTCTTAAAAGCGATTTCTTCGATTTCACATCACACGAGAATGGCAAACTTTGAGGTTTCGCGGACGTGAGAAATGCGTCTAAGTGAGATATATATCATTGATATATGGGTAAAGCAAGTCGATACATTTTAGGAATACATGTTCAGGTAGACGTATATAAGTTAGGTGAGTGATTCCGACCACTGTCCTTGACACAAGTGGCCGAGGAATGAATTTGAAAGTAAGTCCGTTGATGAGCTAGCTCATCACATAGCAGTTTAGGGGTTAAGTACCCGGGGGATACGCGGCATCCAGCAGAACGGAATTCCATGAGTGTTTGGTCCTATGGGGACTACCTGCAGTTGCTAGCCTTTTGGGAAATCCAATGCGTCGCATGTTTTGCAGGTCGGCCAAAGGGTCGCCCCGTCGTGAGACAGCAGATATCTGGCGGACAAATCGTTACCTCGGTGCGCATTGAAATGCGGGACGCCACAATTTTCAAAACCCCTCACTTTCAGAAGTATACAGCAAGAATGGGGTTTGTATACTCCAACTTACACGCTCCAGATTTTGTATATTCTTATCCATTTTACCGTGTCACTCCGTTTGGTCGGTTGATGATGTGCATCTGCAAGTTAAGGTGCCCGAAAATCATACTTCAGAGGTTGCTTTCATAGAATGATTGGCAATGCAGACAGGATAATCATGGACTTCGCAGACACGCCTTCGTCGCAAAATAATAGTAGATATGTACTTGTGGGTCCTTCGATCCGAGCGGACTAGTACCGGGTATCTGATAGGCTAATAATTCGGCAGGTCCAAGACTTTCCAAGATCATAAGCTCTATTTCTTGCCTAAACTACTCATTTGCCCCCTTTTCCCGTCAGCGACGCACCTGCTTCTACTTCTACCATAGTCATGCCATCCAAGCCGCAGTCTGTTTTCACATACATCGACCAGTTTGCCAAAAATCACGGGGAGTCTTACCCATGCAGCAGTACAGTTCTTCTTCCGCCGGGAATGACTATCCAAAAGTTGTGGCAGAACTACAATACACAATGCGTCGACGGCGAAGGCATGGAATGCTCACTCAGCCTTTTTCGTCGTGTGTTCAGAGAGGAGCTTAGCTCTTGGGTCAAGTTCCGTCGGATGAATTGATGCTATATAGCGACAGCATATAGCTTTGTCATTGAGCAAATTGACTTATCGTTGGAACACCGTTAAATATGATTGTATTCGAACATATTTTGAATGAAATTGTTGTCGACGTTTCACATTTCCAATGTTGTGACATGCTATGTTTGTGACATGCGGGCCTTCGATCCGACCCACCTGAAAGAGGTCATTTGATTGGCCAACTGAAATCACGACGGCCACACTACTGAGATATCTAAGCACCTACCTTGTCCTCACAACTCACTTTTCAGCTTGGCACTTTTCTTTCTTCACCTGCCACCTCATCCAACCATGCCATCTAAGCGAGAATGTATTGTTGCCTATGTTCTTGGCATGTACGCAACATGCCCTACTGCCCCCAGAATGAGAATGAGGAATTTTGACTATCTTCCTCATGGTATGACTGTTCGAATGTTGTGGAGGAACTACAATGAATGTTATATGTGCAGGAATGCGGAAGGCAACAAATGCACGTTGGGGTATTTTCGATGTGTGTTTCGAAACGACCTTGCCTTTCGGTTCAAGTTCCGACAGGTTCAGCCGTAACGTTACCGTCAACGAAACCACGGCGGCTACGAGTCAGAATGTTATCTTGATTCCACTTTGATTTCGAGTAAGACTTAGGATTGCAACCTCCCGAGGGTTAGAATTTCGACTACTTTTCGATAAGAATAGTATACTTAAACATATGTTAACAATGTGGTAGAAGTGTATAATGTTCATTCGTCAATGGCTTGTGTTTCTTGCCGATATGCTGATGTGCCTGTGTATGGGGTTTTCTGCCTCGGTTGTGTTTTTGTCTTTGATTAAAAAATCGGCGACTATGTACCGGGAGGCACAGCTCAGGGCTATGCCCCAAGGCGTATGCCCCATGGGTATGCCCCGAGGCGTATGCCCCATGGGTATGCCCCTAGGCGTATGCCCCATGGGTATGCCCCGAGGCGTATGCCCCATGGGTATGCCCCGAGGCGTATGCCCCATGGGTATGCCCCGAGGCGTATGCCCCATGGATATGCCCCGAGGCGTATGCCCCATGGGTATGCCCCGAGGCGTATGCCCCATGGGTATGCCCCGAGGCGTATGCCCCATGGGTATGCCCCGAGGCGTATGCCCCATGGGTATGCCCCGAGGCGTATGCCCCATGGGTATGCCCCGAGGCGTATGCCCCATGGGTATGCCCCGAGGCGTATGCCCCATGGGTATGCCCCGAGGCGTATGCCCCATGGGTATGCCCCGAGGCGTATGCCCCATGGGTATGCCCCGAGGCGTATGCCCCATGGGTATGCCCCGAGCGTGCATGCCCCACTCGCGAATAATGGGGAATTATCGGATATTCACATAAGTGAGCGAGTGGGGAAAATAATCTATGACAAAGCAGATTTCAGGAGAAGATCTGTAATGAAATGATTCATGGTAGATTCCAGGAGAAGATCTGCAATGGCAATACAAGTATCATGATCTGCCTGATGATTGGTGGAGAAGTAACAGAATCAGGCATGGGCTGCTGGTAATTGGCCGATGACAGATGTCAATCTAGGAATCCTGCTAGTGAGTTAAAGAGCAACATGATGAAAGGGGAAGCTTGGGAAAAGTGAACCTCAGTTAGTGTTGATCAAGAGAAATTAAGGACAAGTTGTACATGTTAGTGTTAGGCTGTATGCCAGGACTGAACATAAGGATATAGATGTTATAGGTTTGCGACCATACATTATATCGAAAAGTGATTGTAATACTAGGCTGTATAGCCAGCGTTTGTCATGAAAGTAAACAGTGGAATGTAAGGCTAGAAGCCTATGTGAAGCACCAAAAACAGTAAATAAGATAAAAAGAAAAGAAGAAAGATAAAAGAAAAGAATAAAGAAAAAAGAAAAGAAAAAGAAAGAATAAGTTATCATATATGCGCTGGTACAAATTGGTATTCAGATGTTGAATACGTTCTACGGACCTTTGGGATCTGCCTTTGGGGTTTTACGAATGGCGACTTTTGTGTTTACGTTTTGAGCTAGCTCTGCTTGCGTTTGACGGCTCACAATACGCGCGGTACGTGCGTTGTAAACACGGGAAGGTTTCGCTGGAGCCTTCTTTGTGAAGGATTTGGTTGAAGATCTTCTGTGGGGACTTAAGATGAGACTACAAGATGACTTGGGCGACTTTTCGTTTTTGAGTATTGAGCTGTCTCTGCTTGCGTTCGACGGCTCAAAATGCGCGCGTTACGTGCAATAAAAACACGGAAAAGTTTCGCTGCGGGATCTTCTTTGTGGAGGATTTAGTTGAGATCTGCGTTATCTTGCTTTTTCTTAAGGCTCTGGGCGAGATTTGACACTTGATCTTGAAAATGTTCGGTTCTGGTCCACTCCGACGGCTATAGAGCTGGCATATTATGCGCGTGGACGTCTTTGGTGGACCCGTATGGCCGCTTTTCGATGGATGTTTGCCAGATGTCGCGGATGCTAAGATTTGTTGCTGATTCCTTAAGTGTGAGCTTAAGTATGGGGGGGGAAAAGTACAAGCTTCCTTCTGAGACATAAATAAGCAGGACCGCTGGGGACTATGATAAAACTTTGCGGAATAGCACAAATAGCAAAAAACTTTCAGTTTTTAAGAATCCTAGAAGAGATTAGAGTCAGATGAGCCAGATCTTGTATCCTCACCATACTTAAGGCTATTTTTGGCAGCTGGTACCTTCTACCTTCTGGAGGAAGTTATTCATACCTTCTGGCTAAGTTCTCTACAACTTTTGACAGCATTTTGGCTCTACTGGACTAGTATTTCTGGAATTAATTTCTGGAAGCGCCATACGACCATATTTGACACTGTCATAGTTGTCATATCGTCATAACTGTCATACGGTTGACCGACAGTTGACTTTTGATGCTTTCGCCCCCTTCCACCACCGCTATGGATCCTTCCGCCACCACCTCCCTTTGACCCCTTCAGACCTTACACCAACCGCTTCCACCGCGCCTGGGCCTTCGGGCCCTCCCACCACCACCGTGGGGCATACAGTGGGGTATGCCCCGGGGCATGCGGGGCATGCGGGGCAGCCCAGCATGCTTCAGAGCCAGCCCTTGCCCGCCCTTTCCCCAACCCTTCCCTTTGTGTTTCAACAACAAGAGAGTGGTTGGGGCAGCGTGCAGCCGTATGCAGCATGGCAGGCTGAGCTTGCAGCGGGGCATACGGGGCATACGGGGCATACGGGGCATACGGGGTATGTGGGGCATGCGGGGCATGCGACGCGCCCGCCCCCGCACGCGACGAGCATGCAACCGCAACTTCAATCTGCCCCGGGCTTTCCCTATGCCACCAGTATGCCGCCACAACCCTTTGGCATGCCACACCATTATGCCACAGGCTCGCCACTACCCCATGCCCCAGGCGTGTTGACGCACGCCCCGTACACTCCCGCGCCGATGTCGACCACCTACGGGGATCCATGGACACTACCCGTTTACTTTCCACCGCCTCCACCTCCAGTATATGGAGCTGACCCTGCGTCGGAGGCACGCGCGAGGGAATGGTGGGCAGCGCGAGAGCGCATGGCGGCTGCAGAGCGGGCGGTGGCGACAGACATGAGAGTGGTCCCCCAACGATTGTATCCGACACCGTTGATGGAACCGATTCCTCACACCGATATTTCTCCTGACGAGGGTGTGATAACCCATCAGCCGCACCATCGTCGCCGTGCTTCGGGGCCAGATACTCTTGGGAGAACCTTGCCAATACGCACGGAGCCCCAAGACGTGGTGACCGAGGACCTCTCCCAAGCTCACGCGTCTCAACCTGGGAGCACGACATCCGGTTCTGGCTATGAGTCTGCAGCGGGCACTCAGCATAGCCGCAAGCGACGAGAGCGGCGTCTCAAGTTGGAGAGGCATCGGAGGAAGGAGTTGACGGACCAGGAAATGTTGGAGAGGGTAGTCCGCGCCGAGACCGCTCGGTTCCTCGCAGAGACCGAGGCGGGGAGCTTACGCGACCAAATGGCTCAGCTAGAGGCTGCCGCAACGGAGGGCGCGGTGGCCGAGGAACGGCGTCTAGCGAGAAGACGTCGAGCAAGCTTGGACACCCCTGTGGTGTACGGGTCTGGTGAAGGCCAGCCACAACATGCAGCGGGAGCGGCTGAGTATGCACCCGGCTCAGTCGGGCATGCCCCGGGGCATACAGGGCATACGGGGCATACGGGGCATACGGGGCATACGGGGCATGCGGGGCATGCAGCACAGCCGGCTGAGCATGTACCTGGCTCAGTGGGGCATGCAGCGGGGCATGCAACACAACCGACTGAGCATGTACCCGGCTCAGTGGGGCATGCCGCAGGGTATGCCCCGGGGCATGCGGGGCATGCGGGGCATGCAACACGCCAGCCCCAACATGCAACCAGTGGGTTCCAGCAGCTTGCAACCAGCGTCTCCCAGCATGCAACTAGCGGAGGCCAGCTTACCTTGGGCTGGAATGGTGGGAAGCCGCTTGCCGCCGATGAAGAATCGAAAAGCCGGAGTAGCGACTATAAGGACACGGAGGACGACCCTGGTAACGACCCTGGAGATGACCCTGGTGACGACCCTGATGGTGACCCGGCTGGGGGGGCGGGGCCGTCGACGTCAACTACACGGCTGTTAGTGGTCACTCCCCAAGGGGATTCCTTGTGGGTGCCCCCGGGTGAATTGGCCACTACAGCGACGTTACCCGAGGTCACCTCCTCGCACTATGGTCTGTCGGCAGCCCTGAAGATCTGTGACAATCTTGGGTTGAGTCCCGCTCGATACATTCTGAGCGGGGCCGGTAGTACCTCTTTCCCCGAGATACGTCCGCTGCACACCACCGAGACCTCCACCTACGCCCTCTTGGTGGACCGCTTGGTGGCAGAGGAGTCTATTCGAGGCACGAGGCGTTCCAGAATTCCGTCTCAATGGTACCAATGCCCGAGACGACCGGTGGTGGACGCCTTCACGGAGTCGGAGGCGGGGACCTACGAGCTGGACGGGCTACAAGCCTGGGTGGAGGTCTGTGCCGCTCCGTGGTACTTGGCTGCATCGTTTGGGCCATCTTCTGAGACGCCCCAACCCCCTCTACAGCCTGCCCCTTCCACATTCCCGGCTCCTTCCCACCGACTTTCTGCCGACGCCGCGACCTTCTCACCGATGGCGTCACAGCATGCGGCATCAACGGGACCACCTGCCGGGGTGGCACGAGCTCCGGAGGACCCCATGGCGATGTACACCCCCGACGACCGCTCCTACCAGACCGCGATCAAGAACGAGAGCTCGCTCTTGAAGGACATCCGCAAGCTCGTGGACGACCTCCCGGAGTTTCCCGGCGATCACTTCACGAAGGGCCGGGCCATGGATGACCTTGAGGAATTCTCTGTGGCGGTGAATGCACTTCTGGAGCACATGACGGTGATTGCGGCGCTCACTACTCCCAGCTTTCGGCGTGAGGCGCAAGGACACAATCAGCTTAGCATCTCCACCTTGCTGTGGATGATCAAGACCTCCAAGTTGGCCAAGGCCCAGAAGTTGTACGTCGAGGAGATGGCGCCAGGAGGCAGCGAAGGAGAGGCGTGGAAGGCGAGGTACGCAGCGGTGCCGCGGTTCATGGGCGATCTTGCCTTGTCAGTGGACATCACCACGGACGCCCTGAAACGGCTGAAGTCGGAGCTACTCTCAACGAGACAGCGATCGGAGGAGAAGACCGGTGCTTTCTACACCCGCATCACCACCCGAACCGCGACTGTCAACTTCGTGGCGGACGTAGTGCGGGGTTGCGGTAAGGTTACCAAACTGGAACTTCTCGAGCTCTTTTGGGGTGGACTACGACACAGCGTTCAAGTGGGTTCCAAGTTGGCGGATCTTGGGCTAGACACCAGTCACCCGGAGCAGTGGGAAGAGGAACAACGTCGACTTGGACGGCCCGACACCTCCGCCATCTTGAAGGTTCGTTCCGTGGCCACGGAAATTGAGACGGCTAAGGTGATGGAGGACGCGGTTCTCCACGACACCATCGCCCGCAAGGTGGCGTTGGAGATGGGACACCGACAACGGCAAGCTCCACCACGTAGCGCCCCGGCTAGTCGGCCTAGGTGGCCTCCGAGGAGGCCTGCGTTGGCGGCCCTCACGTGGGAGCCGGGGACTGCTGGGAATGACTCGGCAACAGCGGCTCCTGTGGATGTAAGCACGGCGGCGACCCAAGGATCCCGACCGGCACCTGCGGTGAGGGAGCGGCCCTGTTTTGCATGTGGCAGTCTCGAGCACTTGGTGGCCAATTGCACGGACGAGAAGAAGCTGGCCATCTGGAAGGCCAACGCCCCGGCGCGGTTGGCGCGAAGGCCAGGGCAAGTGGCGGCTTGCGTAGAAGTCATTGAGGAGAGAGTCGAGGAGGATTCCCTCAATCCAGAAGAGCTGGAAACGATGGAGGAGATCCTCGCTCTGGCGGATGCTGACGTGGACCTCTATGGGGATCTGTGTGCCATGTGTGACATCACGAACACCGAGGATCCAGCTTTTCGGAGTGGGGAGCCGACAGGGGCTCCCGGGCAAGAGGAGTAAATCTCCATCGACCCCGTGGACAGAGGCAGCCCTATACCAATGTGGCAGCCCGTCCTTCATGGCCCTCGCGGACGTCACGTGACGAGGCCACCGCCTGTACCCCGACAAAGCCCGTCTCACTGCGAGTGCTGCATGCCCCAGTGAGCACAGAGGCTTCATCAGATTCACCCCATGGTGTGGCCGCACGGCCCCCCTCCACCGTCAGCCCGAGGCCCCGTTCATCACGGATTGCCTTCAGTGGCCGAGAGCGCGCACGGCGCGCTACCATTTTGAGCAGACGGCCCCTCTCAGTGGAGAATTCCCCCCCTGCTCAGGGATCATTGACTCCACCGATAGCCCCACCGACAGCACATTCTTGTTGGGAGACTTACTGTGCCGAACACGGTGTCCCGATTGACCGCGGTAATGTTGATGGACCTCCCCCACGCATCCGAGCTCATCACGCGGCACCAGTAGTTCAGCCCAGCGACTACAAGGATCTGCATCTGGCTGCACCAGGGACCTCCGAGGTGTACCAGAGTTCCTTGGCGGACCGGCGTAGGCGGTTGACATCGTGGAGCTGGAGAAGTCCGGCTGGGGCTACCTCTGAAAGTGTCCTACTACGACAACTACGCATGACCCTCAAGAAGAAGTCCCCGGCAGAGGCACACAAGATGGCTGAGCGCAGTCGTCGCCATGCTACACGACGCCCCGCGACTACTCCTTTCAGCCGTCGCCAACGGAAGTACGAGTTGGACGAGCTTATACTCGCCCGCTTGCGTGGTCGCATGGGCGGCACATTGGGCTTGGCCTGGGCAGAGTTGAGCCCACGCGAGCAACGTCGGGCTGTGGAGCAAGAATACGGGCCGAAGACGAATGTACCGCAAAAAGGCCGACCTTGGGAGACGATTGGCCTCCGTCGCCTTCGACGGCGTCAAGCATCTGCGGCGATATCGATACAGCAAGCCTATCGCTTGTGGCGACGTCGGCGGGCACAACGAGCGCAGGACACTCCCCTTGACTCTCATGCGCTCAAGACGGCCTCAGCGTGGACCACGGCAGCCCAGCGGGTCAAGCAGTACGGCAAGGCGGTCGTGCAGGCTGTGTTCGGACGCGTCCGACGGGCACACCCACCTCCCAATCCTACCCCCCTCAAACCAGACGAGACGGTTCTCGCAACAACTCTGGGATCGAGCCCCTCGGATCTAACCTACAGCACCGATGAGTCCGAGATGGAGATCCATTGCAGCCAGTACCGGTTGCAGCAGCACCGTGAGCTGTCCTCGGAGGAGAATACGCCTAACCGCCGTTCGAAGCCTTCGAGGAGTGGGAGGAAGCGCACGACGTTGGACCAACGGGTGAAGGCCTGGAGGAAGGAGGAATCTGCACGTCTTGCTGCTTGGGAGGCCCTGAGCGTGACCCGACAACCGGTGGGCGAATCCGAGCACCTCGAGGAGGAGCTGAGTATGACCCAGCAGCTGGCGGGCGGATCGGGCAGCATACCGCCAGCGTGTAACCAACATGTTGCATCCTGCTCCAGTCTGCCCGAGGAGGAGCTGAACATGACCCAGCAGCTGGCGGGTGAACCTAACAGCCCGTGCCGGCATGCATCCAGTCCGGCCGAGCATGCAACATGCCCGCCTGAGCATGCGACCAGCTCGGTGGGGCATGCAGTGGGGCATGCCCCGGGGCATGCGGGGCATGCGGGGCATGCAACACGGCCGACTGAGCATGCAACCAGCTCAGTGGGGCATGCAGTGGGGCATGCCCCGGGGCATACGCTGGGGCATGCGGGGCATGCAACACGGCCGACTGAGCATGCAACCAGCTCAGTGGGGCATGCAGTGGGGCATGCCCCGGGGCATACGCTGGGGCATGCGGGGCATGCAGCGGGGCATGCGGGGCAAGCAACGCGGCCAGTTGAGCATGCAACCTGTATCGCTGAGCAGGCGACGCACCCGGTCCAATGTGCAACGCGCCCGGCCCGGCATGCATCCAATGGGTCCCAGCCGCTTGAAAGCGGGTCAGACAGCGACTCCACGCATGTCAGCGCTACCGACAGTGGCACTACCCACGTCAGCGCCACCGACGTTGGCGCCACCGACAGCGACACGACCCACGTCAGTGCCACCGACAGCGACACCACTCACGTCAGCGACACCAACAGTGACACTACCCACGTCAGCCCCACTGATAGTGATACCACTCACGTCAGTGCCTCGACCAACGCCACCATGTACGTCAGTGCTACTGAACACGGCAGTGGCGAAGAGTACGAGTGCAACGCCTTGGTGGACGAGACTGCAGCCGCCTTGAGTTCACACCCAATCGAAGATGCTCTTAAATGTAAGCGTGTTCAACTGGATGGGGGGGTGCGCTGGAAGGCGAACTCTCGAGCAGGGACACTCTTGGCACACACCCTGTCAGCGGTGCGAGACGAGGAAGGACCCCTACTCCTGGTGTTCTATGCCTACCTTCGTGGACATCGAGTGAAGGTGTTGGTGGACTCAGGCGCCTCAGACAACTTCATCTCGGCGGAATGTGCCCGTACTTGCGACTTGACAGTGCGCTCAGGGACACCAATGAAGGTCACGCTGGCAGATGGGTCTGTAAAGACCGCTGGAGAGGTGGCGTACACCAAGTTCACCGCTCACGCGGCGTCGGGAGTAAACTACTGCGAGAAGCGGATGGCTCTACGGGTCTTGCCGTTAGGAATCCAAGTAGACGTGGTGTTGGGGGGTAAGTGGCTTCGCAGTCTCTCCCCAATCACGTTGGATTATGCCGGTCACGGTTCCGTCTCCTTCAACACGCGAGCAAATGGTGGAGGACAACAACGGGTGACGCTCGTGGGTTGTAGTCCGGGGATGGGTCAGGGCAAGGCCCAGGGCGCAGGGCTGATCGATGAGGTGTTCTTGACGGCAACGCAACTGAAGCAGCACCTCATCCACGCGGAAACCAGGCGCCTGGCCGGGGATGAAGAATCGCAACCTCAGTGGCTCATGATGGCGGCGCGCGGGGACGACCATGAGGCAGGAGCCTTCGCAGCTACCGCTGCTGAAGTACCGTCATCTCACGCCACCCTGGAGAAGGAAGGGCCCCGTCAAGATACTCGAGACGCACCGGTAAGCAGCACGTGGAGGCAGCGCTTTGACGCCTTCTTTGAGAAGTATTTGGATACCCTGTGTGCAGCCTTACCGGAGGCATCCAAGTTGCGTCGCACTGAGGAGGACAAGGCCCGCATCGATCGCAAGCCGGACGCGGAGGGTGGACCACCATGTAGGCGCCCATACAAGATGACCGCTGAAGAGCTACGCCAGCTACGTGAACGTATCGAGCAACTCATGAAGAAGGGTTACATCCGGCCGTCATCAAGCCCGTATGCCGCCCCATGTCTGATGGTACCCAAGCCTGGTGACCCGAAGACATTACGTCTGGTCGTGGATTACCGACAATTGAACCAGCAGACGGTGCGGGACCGGTACCCACTACCGGACATCCAACTGATGTTTGACGAGATGCAAGGGGCAGCGTTCTTCTCCTCCTTTGACGCGGTGGACGGATTCTGGCAAGTGCCGATGGCCGAGGAGGACGTGGAGAAGACCGCCTTCACCACCCAGATGGGGGCCTATGAATGGTTGGTGATGCCCCAGGGCCTGCAGAACTCTCCCTCTCAATATCAACGGCGAATGCAGCGTGCACTCGGTCATCTCCCCTTTGTACGAATCTTCATCGACGATGTGGTCGTCTTCTCGCGCACGGTGGAGGAACACTACGACCACGTACGTCAGTTCTTGGACACTTGTCGAGAAAAAGGGGTATATTTGAAGGCCTCCAAGGCGCAGATGTTGAAGGAGTCACTACGGTTCCTGGGCCACACTCTCTCCGCCGAAGGATGCCAGCCGCAGCATGACAAGGTGTCCTCCATCAAGGACTGGCCGAAGCTGGAGACGGTAACCCACGTCAGACAGTTCCTTGGGCTAGCGGGGTACTACCGCCGGTTCGTACACCGGTTCTCGGAGATTGCCCAACCCTTGACCTCGCTCACCAAGACCGACGTGCCGTGGCAATGGGGAGAACTCCAGCAATGGGCCTTCGACGAGTTGAAGACCGCACTCTCCTCAGCCCCTGTATTGGCATTGCCTGACATGAAGGCAGCCGCGGATGGGTCAGCGCCGTTTTTTGTACAAACGGATGCAAGTGGAGTTGCTTTGGGAGGCGTACTCATGCAAGATACGGGTGACGGTATGAGGGTGATAGCCTACGACAGTCGGCAGATTTCCGCGGCGGAACAGAATTACCACACCGGCGAAAGGGAGCTCTGCGCGTTGCACCATTGCACCACCGTCACCTGGAGGCACTACCTGTTCTCCTCCGACTTCCAGTTACAAGGTGACCATCGCCCCCTGGAATGGCTAATGTCCCCGGGACGAGAACTTAGCCGACGACAGGCACGGTGGTACATGGACCTGGTGGAAGTTGGTGTCCCACGAATGGAGTACGTCAAAGGAGCTCTTCTTCTGGTCCCCGATGCGCTATCTCGCCGACCTGACTACGTGACCAAGGACCCGCGAGAAGGGCTCAAGGAGGCCGGTGTCGTAGACAAGGAGACGGACCTCCCCAAGGACCCACTCTCCGTGCTGGATGCCGACGAGATCTTTGAAGACCACCCGCCAACCCCTGTACCAGGATGGGTGGCCACCATGGAATCATGGATGGATGGCGTGGAGACACTTCAGGTGGCGGAGCGGGCCCTGGAGAGCCTGCTCCAGGCTGGTAGCGCGCCCTGTCACGCAATCGGCTCGGCTAAGCATACTGCCAGCTCAGTGGGGCATGCAGCGGGGCATGCGCCGGGGCATACGGGGCATGCGAGGCATGCAACACAGCCGGCTGAGCATGCAACCAGCTCAATGGGGCATGCAGTGGGGCATGCTCCGGGGCATGCGGGGCATGCGGGGCATGCGGGGCATGCAACACGGCCGACTGAGCATGCAGCCAGCTCAGTGGGGCATGCAGTGGGGTATGCCCCGGGGCATAAGCCGGGGCATGCGGGGCATGCGGGGCATGCGGGGCATGCAAGGTGCCAGTCTGGACATGCAACTAGCTCGCCTAAGTGTGCACCCGCTGGAGAGGAACTAATGCTGCGAGCCCCCACCGACTACTTCACTGATTTGTCCGAATCTGGAAAGCGCCGGCAGGAAGCGAACACCCCGGGAACCGATCCAGTGTTGCGCCGTAGTGCTCGGCTGCGACAAACCACTGCTACGACGACTCCTTCCACCAAGCCGAAAACCTCGACACCGCCTGCTACGGATTTCCGAGGTCCTAAGCAGCCAACTCAGCCGTCTGGTCGAGCCACCAAACAGCCAGCCGATCGGCAGGATTGGAAGGTGCGCAAGGAGGTCTTTGAGCGCCTCCAACGACAGTTCGGCAGCTTCGATGTTGACGCGTGTTGTGACCTGGGTGGACGGAACCGTCAAGTAGACGCATACTGGACTGATTGTCTGCGACAGCAGTGGAGGGGAAAGCACGTCTGGTGTAATCCCCCATACTCCAGCAGTCATATCTCCATCGAGGCAGTGCTGCGCAAGTATGTAGATGAATGGCGGCAGGACCCCGCGCATACCTCGGCAGTGTTCCTTCTACCGGACATCCAGGCTCGCATGCCTCAATGGAGGCGACTCTTCAGGATGGCTGGTATGAGGCTGGTGGAAGTGATACCTACTCATGACGAACGAGGAGTGCCCACCCAGCTGTTCGAAACTCCTGACGGTGTACTCCACGACCTTCCGTGGCCCGTGCTAGTGGTGCATGCTCCCCCTACCCGACAGCTAGCGCCAAGAGTGCGGCATCCCCGGGTGGCGCCCCCGATAGTGCGACAGGGTAAGGCAGCTAAGACCCGCGATGCTTCGAGCCTCCCCACGGACGTTACATTCCTGGAGTCCCTAAACGATGAGTACGCACGTGCCGGTCCCCTTCAGCAGCTGCGGGATAACATCCTTGCGGCTCCGCACCATGCCACGAGGGACTTCCGCATCGTCGGGAACGTACTGTGGCGTGTAGCCGCGGGATGGTACCAGTTGGTCCTCGGCGAAGACTCTCCCTTGCGAGAGGTGGTCTTCAAGGATGCCCACGACTCCACCACTGCAGGTCACACTGGCCGGGAGAAAACGCTGGAAAGAGTTCTACGCAGGTTCTGGTGGAAAAATGCCTCCGAAGACGTAGCAGGATGGGTGGCCTCATGCCCTACGTGTCAAGCAGTTCGTCCCCGGGCATCCTACCCCGATGGATTGTTGAATCCGCACGCTATTCCTCAACGCAACTGGCAAGATGTGAGCGTGGACTTCGTTACAGGGTTGCCGCTCACCGCCCAGGGGAATGACGCCTTCGTCACCTTTACGTGCAAGCCGAGCAAAATGGTACACCTTATGCCCATGAACTTTGGGGACAGCTCTGCGCAGACGGTGGCCCGCATCTACTTCGACGTGGTCTGGAGGCAGCATGGAGCCCCCATGAAGATTGTATGTGACCGTGACCCCAGGTTCCAAGACTCGTTCCGGCGTGAGCTAATGAGACTTATGGGGGTGCGGGTGGCTTCTACCACTCCGTACAACCCTCGTTCGACGGGCAAGCGGAACACACCAACAGGGTGGTCGAGGACATGTTGCGCTCGTTCGTGGGTGCCAATCCGGATGACTGGGACCTCTACATGACAAACGTGGAGTTTGCTATCAACGACTCGCGTAGTGACGTCACAGGATTCACTCCCTTTGAGCTATGCTACGGGGTATCTCCGATGTCTCAGCTGGACATGTTCCTGGAGGCTGCGACTCTCCCTGGCTCTGCGCGACGAAAAGGGGGGGTGGGTACCGCCCATGAGATGGCTGTGAAGTTTTCGTCGCAGTTTCGGGACGCGCGTGGCCGCCTTGAGTTGGCTCAGCAGCGCCAGCGGGAGCAGTTCGACCGGCGTCACAAGCAGCATAGGTACGCAGTGGGGGATCTGGTATGGATCGAGGCTCGTCACCCGACGGAGAAGGTGATGGACCGTGCGATGTGCCGGAAGCTCGGCAAGCGTTGGCACGGACCTGTAACTGTCGTGGAGTGCTTCTACAGCGATTTGCAGGCGGAGCCGGCGGAGGCGGACCGCGGGGCACCGGTGGCTTATCGGTTGGCTCTACCACCGCATTGGCGCATTCACGACGTGTTCGCACAGCACCGCCTGAAGCCATACGTTTCCGGCATGGATGAGTTTGCATCTCGAGCACAACTGCCTGTACCTGACCCGGTAATGGTAGATGGGCAAGCGGAAGCTCACGTGGACAAAATTCTAGCGTATCGTGTACGCATGGTCAAGGGTAAGTCAGTGGAGGAATGGAAGGTACGCTGGACGGGCTACTCGGCAGCTCACGACCAGTGGCGCTCCAGAGACAAGATGGACAGAGGCGGGGAGAATCAGCAGCTCAAGGAGTTCGAGGCACGGCGGTTGGGCATGCAGGCAGACATGCTGAAGTCCGTTGAGCATGGCCGACGTCAACGTCAACAGCGACAGCCCGTTCACCTTGGTGTCACTTTATCCCAGCTAATGGAACATCAATGTGACGTCCCGGAAGTGGATTCTCCACCGGAAGACTTCTGTCTGCCGTGGGAGCGGGTGGAAATCTTGGAGAACGGAGAGCTAGTGGTGATCACCGACCTTGAAGAGCGAAAGACCCGGCCAGTGAGAATCTTGGTGTTGTTCAGCGGAACCGGATCGGTGGAAAGAGAGTTTGCAAAGCGCTTTCCGTCT
>LGRX02017035.1:0-11681 GCA_001247695.2 Cymbomonas tetramitiformis | reverse complement strand
CGCCTAACTACGAGATCAGCACGCCGCAGCCGCTCAGCCACTGAACTACGAGATCAGCACGCCGCAGCCGCTCAGCCACTGAACTACGAGATCGACGCGCCCGCAGCCGCTCAGCCACTGAACTACGAGACCGACGCGCCCGCAGCCGCAGCCGCTCAGCCACTGACATCAACGACGAGGTCAACGCGCCCGCAGCCGCAGCCGCTCAGCCACTGACATCAACGACGAGGTCAACGCGCCCGCAGCAGCAGCCGCTCAGCCACTGACATCAACGACGAGATCAACGCGCCCGCAGCCGCAGCCGCTCAGCCACTGACGTCAACGACGAGATCAACGCGCCCGCAGCCGCAGCCGCTCAGCCACTGACATCAACGACGAGATCAACGCGCCTGCACCCGCAGCCGCTCAGCCACACCGACATCAACGACGAGATCAACGCGCCCGCAGCCGCAGCCGCTCAGCCACTGAACTACGAGATCGACGCGCCCGCAGCCGCTCAGCCACTGAACTACGAGACCGACGCGCCCGCAGCCGCAGCCGCTCAGCCACTGACATCAACGACGAGGTCAACGCGCCCGCAGCCGCAGCCGCTCAGCCACTGACATCAACGACGAGATCAACGCGCCCGCAGCCGCAGCCGCTCAGCCACTGACATCAACGACGAGATCAACGCGCCCGCAGCCGCAGCCGCTCAGCCACCGACATCAACGACGAGATCAACGCGCCCGCAGCCGCAGCCGCTCAGCCACTGACATCAACGACGAGATCAACGCGCCTGCACCCGCAGCCGCAATCACACGTCAGCATCAACAATCACGTTCATATCACCACGCCACGCCCACTTCGTGTCTTGCCAGCTGATGTCTCCCTATCCATACGCCACCAGCTGGGGGGGGGGAATATATTTAAAAAACTTGCCCTCCAATGCCACGCCCCCATCTCAAACCCAAAATCCCTCACAACACCCCACTCTCAACCACAGCAGAGATACACCGCCATTTCAGCACCCAGCAATACCCCAACGCCCCGCCAGCCCTTACATTGCCGCCCCTCGTTCATAATCGCGACAGCTGTCACAACTATGAACACGCTTAGAAGGGGTCCCTCGGGCACCCCTGAAAGGCCTGTCACAACCCCCATATTCAGTCACGCTACCGCAGCCCATGTCAGACCCCACCGCAGTTGCCCCCATCGCGCCCGTCTCAGCCGACAGCAAACGCCCCAGCCATGACCCCCTTTTTCAGTAATTGTCATTCCCCCCTCAGTCACGGTCCTACCCCAGTTCATTGTCCGCTCGAGCGCCCGGAGCATGTCACGTTCACCCTCCTGCTCAGATCGCCCTCCCAGTTTAAATCATGCACGACGCCTCGCCAAGCGCTACATCGACGTCGCCGCGACCAGCCCGTGCCGATCCGCGAGAACCGCAGAGCGTCGAGCACGACATCACGCGTAGTGACATCACGACACGACCACACATGACGTCTCGGCAATGCATGACAGGGCAAACGCAAGCGCGCGTTGACACCAAACGCCGCTGTCACTGGGAACCAATGGTCACAGGGCATCCGAAACGACAATGGCATTCACGGACTTTCACTATGCTCGCTTGAGTACTTAGCTAGCTCTGCTTTCGAAAAGTTAGATCCGAACCTTTCAAAACCATTCTGCGGGACAGTGATATTTGCCTCTTGTGGCCTAGTATTAACCCCTCTTCCGGTAACGGAATCTCTCACTTCTCTGGGATCATCCCTTTTCTTGAATATCTACATCTCTAGAGATCCGATTCAATTTTTGAACATACTCACGGAAAGGTCTGGTTCAGGCAGATCCGATAAGCCTATGCAATTTCTTTTTTGCCAACTACACACAATATTACGCTCAATAGAATCATAAAAGAAAGCCACTATCATTATGACGTGTACTCACAATATGACAACCCTATTCATGACCCTAGCACGCCAATGTATTGTTTAGTCAAGGACTGAAAGTAGGGTCAGTGTTAGGGTTATAAACAATCATGTTAGGGTTGATACCAGGGATGAATACTTTCGGTAGGTAAAAAACCGCTGCGCATTTGTAAATATTTTTGCATCTTTTCTAGTGTCACTTGTTTAAGTGGATGGCTAGTCGCGCCTTGAGTAGACGTTTCCAAAACTATTTTCAAATTGCCATTTGGCTACGGAACACCGCCAGAATCCAAATTTTAGTGTTTGTTACGCTAGCGTAACAAATACCGGAAGAGGGGTTAAATGTGATATATACATACATATGCTTCGAATCCACATGAGAGCTTCGTCACTAGCAGCTTGTAAGAGTCTGGTTCGGATCCCCAGAGTGCCGGCACGCCACTCTGACGTATGTGCGAAGTCGTGCCGTTGCACTTGTTTCATCTGTGAATTGCCCCCGTGTTGCTCGCTTGCCTTTCTGCGTTGCATGCTTTTACCTGAGCCTGAATCTACAGTCTGCGAGTACAAGTTAGTCCCGTGCCCGTTTTGCGAATCTACGAGCCGGCACGGCTGAAGCGCGTTGCCGCCCGGCATGTTTTACGTGGCATAGCAGTAGAAACGCATGTCGCAGTTCCGCAGCGCTGGAGATCCTCTGCTGTCCGAAAACGTTCACGAATTCACAACACGATCGCGAATTCCCACAGAGGGGCATTTTTCCCTTTGAGCGCCTAGCGGCGAGATAGCCCGAAGCTGCGTTTGTCATAAATTCACACCCGCGACGGCGAACCGTCTCAGGCACTCTCAGCGGTACTCACGCGTGTGCGCGATGCGCCCGGCCTTTTTGTGCCATATTTTGTACCATTTGCTATGCGAATTCGAACCTCGCAGGGCTTGCGTGCCGAATATGCTCAAACCGGCATATATGACCGGCGTTTAGGAATGCACAACCGTAGCCGCGCCAACTCGAGCCGTGACACCTGACTTTTGCTGTTTGACGAGGTTGTAGCCGCACCCATGTTTTTCCCTCAGTTTGTATGATGTTAAACTTTGTGAATTCGACCCGCGCAGGCTGTGGCAACGTTGAATTCCCCGAACGGACCTGTGTGACAGGTTGTGGGAATTCACGGCTTACGGCGCGCCAGCTCGAGTCCAAACACCCGACTGCAACCTTTCGACAGCATTGCAGCCGGATGTTTTTCCCTTCAGTTTTCATTATGTTTGTATTTGTGAATTCGACCCTTGTGGGCGTTGGCAGCGGTGAATTCCCCGACGAGCCTGTATGACAGGTTGTGGGAATTCATGGTTGGCGACGCGCCAGCTCGGGCCTGGAGTGAATGCACAATTGCAAAGTGTTGTTTTGTTCTGCTGGAACGGTATCACCTAACAGGGTGCCGAACCTTTTCGTGAATATATTTAAAAAACTTGCCCTCCAATGCCACGCCCCCATCTCAAACCCTAAATCCCTCACAACACCCCACTCTCAACCACAGCAGAGATACACCGCCATTTCAGCACCCAGCAATACCCCAACGCCCCGCCAGCCCTTACATTGCCGCCCCTCGTTCATAATCGCGACAAATGCAGTATGAATATCAGCTATTGTACATGTAGTTGCGTTTCGGCACATTGTGGATGCATTAGGCACCCCGGTGAGGCGTATATGATATCCCCATTGAGTATACACATATGCGAAACGATTTCTTTAACAAAAATGTCATCAAACACTCAAATATCACCGGTTGTCCAAACCGAAAAGAAGGAATTTTCTCTGCTCCACTGCAAACGCCTCGTCCATAACGTGTGTAACCTGCGACGTTGCGCATAGTAGGGAATGATTTTAAACCCCGGTGACGCATCCACAAATAGGTATGCCACCCATCTCTTACATACTCCAAGATGGGCGTAAATGGACGAGTAACGCGAAAGTTGTGCCCCTTTTAGCGAGCGCTACCCACAAGCCTGCGAATATCGGCTATACAGTATGAAAGATCGCCTTTTAAGTGTTAACACCTAAATAATCTGGCCCTGTTCCAGTGATATAATACAAAAAGAATATTGTACCTTTACATGTTCACACAACAAAAACTTCTGAGTATATTAGTCTAGTGCCCCGGCACAATTGGTATCAGTGTGCTGCGAGTCCCTGCGCAACTCGCTCACGGACCTGCGATAACTTACGGTATACTGCGGGGGGAGAGCTGAGCTTTGGGGAACCTTGGCGCAATTTTTACGTCTAAAAACCATTTTTTTCGAAGAAGGAAGCTCAACAACGTTCCCAAACATCACAAAAAAGCAGTATACACGTTCCTTAAGTATGGGGGCTCAAAACTGGACTTCGACCCAAGCATGCCTGGCAAGATGTACAGTTGAAACTTCCGGGGAGGCCATATCCGACCTATTTTGGACAGTATATTTCGATATCCGGGTCTATCATAGCCTCATTCCGGTCATAACGTTAGCTATAGAGCCTTAAAAGTGGCAAAAACGGCAAAAAAACAGCTCTTTTTAGCACTTTTAGCCACTTTCCAGTAACCCTCAAACGCCAGCCCAACAGGTTTCACCATCAAAAACCTGCCCCCAAGACACCATAGTAACCCCCAAAACCCCCCTACAGCCTCGGCAGAGCCCCCACTGGTCAGGATTCCACCCCAAAAGTGCCCAAAAACCACTTTTTCACCACTTCGGCAACATGCCTCAACAAGCCTCAGACCCGTACCAAGCGACCCCTGGGGAGGAACAACAACCCGTTCCCCCATCACAACCTCCCTACCCATACACCACCTTCCCACCTAACCTCCAGCAGCTAAAGCACCAGCCGTACTTACAGCATCAGTTGTACTTACAACATCAACAATCGCAGCAACAGTGGTTGCAGCAACAACAATGGTACGAGCAACAGCAGTTACAGCACCAGCTGCAGCAGCAACAACTTCAACAGCAGCAATTGTGGTACCCTCAGCAGCCTCAGTGGTTCGGGCAGCAGCAGTGGATCCCCCAGCAGCTACCACAAGAGCAATGGCTACAGCAGCAGCAGCAGCAGCAACAGTTGCAACAGCAACAGCTACAGCAGCAACAGCAGCTACAACAGCAGCAGCAGCTACAGCAGCAGCAGTCGCAGCAGCGACAATGGTACCCCCCGCACCCTCAGCAAGTACAACATCAACCACCGCTGCAACAGACCGCTGATGCTGGCACTGCCCCTCTCCCTAACCCTGATGAAAACACTCAGGCTTTGACGACAGAGGCCAGACGACGGCGGGCGGCACCGACACCCGTCGAAGCTCATCGTTCCCTTGATCCTGAGACCTTGGATCATAGCACGAGCAGCAGCATCGCTAGCCGTGGGGCTGGGGGCAGCCGCGCAACCCGCACTCGGGCTGACCGCAGACGCAGATCCACTCACGGATCCGGCTCAGACTCGGACGCGAGCAGCCGCAGACAGAGCACGCCCTCGCCGAGGAATGACCCAGGCAGCACGACCCTCGGGCACCACGTCGACCCCCGCCCCTGCTACAAGAGTTACAGCGGTGACGTCTGTATCGGAAGACACAGTCCCGCGCGAGCCTCTGACTTCCGTGCCACGGAGGGGTTCACACCTTTCAGCTTTCACCCACCCAAAGGGACGTGACCCCAGTGAT
Source organism: Cymbomonas tetramitiformis (assembly GCA_001247695.2). Taxonomy (NCBI): domain Eukaryota; kingdom Viridiplantae; phylum Chlorophyta; class Pyramimonadophyceae; order Pyramimonadales; family Pyramimonadaceae; genus Cymbomonas; species Cymbomonas tetramitiformis. Next base: position 6,097 of record LGRX02017035.1, on the reverse strand, counting down.
GAACCAACATGAGGCCGAGCTGCCATCGCTCGAACCCGCGGCGCTGCTAGGCTCACCTCTAACGGAGACCCGGTGCAACAACGAGCCACTGATGCCCGCGATCACGACACAACATAACGCGTTTTCGGGAGCAGCCCCACGTAACAGCAAATGGATGCGAGCTGCAGACGCACCACAGGGGAGCGCTTTGTTAGCATCGGCTCACCACAACAAGGCGCTGATGACGTCTGCAACCACGTCTCGATGCAGCACCCCCCCAGCCGCGGTCCAGCGTGATGGCTATTTGTTGCCGCCCGGACCTACAGTGCAACACGCAATCGTGGCAACAAGTCAACGTGGCAGTGAATCACGAGTGGTCACCGCCGCAACGCAGAGTGGCACACCACAGACAACTGTTCGACAGGATGGTAGTCCACCGACGCTCACCGACGCGGGACAGCGGACCACTCCACTAGTAACAGCCCAGCACAGCAAAGGGCCAATATCGTTCACAGTCATCACTCGGTGCAACGCGCCCCCAGCCGCATCTCAGCGCGATGGGGAGTCTCTGCCGCTCAAAGCTGCAATACCACAGAGCACGCATGTGGCAATGGATCAGCGGATGGCAACGAGCCGCCGATGCCGACCACCATTGCGCGACACGCTACACCGCCGCCTGCAGCGCACTACGACAACGTACCACAAACGCCCGCAGCCATGGTACGCCACAGCGTGCTTCCCGCGGTAATGGAACGCGACGACGAGGGGTCACCAAGGACCACAATTACGGCCCAGGACGGCATATCATCATCGATAGTCCAGCACACCATTGAAGTACTGGAGCGCGCGATTATGACTCGTAACAACACGCCACCGACCGCGGTCCTCCGCAACTCAGCGCAGCAGCAGGGCACCGAAACCCGTGACTACTATGGGCAGCATGACGCATCACCGACAACGTGCTGCCTCGGTGCTGCGCCGGTGGTGTCCACAGCGGCTCAGCGCTGCAGAGAGGCGCTGGAGTCCACAGTCTCAGCGCAGCGTGATGCGCTGCTGGCAACAACTCAAGCCAGCATCACCGGAACTTGCGGCCGCGGCGCAATCCAGTTACCGGCGGCGTGTGATGCACGGCAATCAGCGCGACCGCATAACGCGCAGCTCGACGTTAGCTCGGCGCAGCGCAACACGCTACGGACCGTGGCTCAGTGCGACAGCAAGGCGCGCCAGAGCTCGCAACGGCTCAGCGCGGCAGCAAGATGCGAGAGTTCGCAGCCTCGGCGCAACGTGATGAGCAGCTGGCGGCTACCCAAATCGGCGGCACCGAAGATCACGACCACGGCGCGATTCGGCTGCCGGTGGTGCGCGACGACAGGAAACAACACGACCGCACAGCCCGCATCCTCGCGACATCGTGTCGTCGGAACCCGCGGCCTCATCACAGCGTGATGTACCGCCGACAGCGGCTCAGTGTAGTAGCGAGGCGCTGGAGTTCGTAACCTCAGCGCGGCACAACGCGCAGCTGGCGGTAGACCAAGGCAGTAATATTGGGGCTTACGGTCACGGCGCATTACGGTTGCCGGTGGCATACGACGCACAACTGCCGGCGCGATCGCTTAGCCCGACGCAGCGCAACATGCCACAGCCAGCGGACCACCGCTGGGCTGCACCACTGGAGCTTACTACAATCTCAGTACGGTGTAATGCACGACCAGCAGCGTCCCCATGCAGCAGCAGGGAGATGTTTGCCCTTACGACACCTCGGAGTCAGCAACACCGGAAACCCCGGCAGCGTCGCCTACAGGCACGGGCGAGGCCCTTAGGCGGACGCCCCGAAAACTCGCTGGGGCACGCACACTTCGGGCAGCAGCCCCAGCCCGCCGCCCACTCATATCAGCACCCAGCAGCGTCTGCAACGAGGGCTGGAGGCCGTGGAGATCACACATTTGGAGCAGCATCAACTAGCGTTGTTTGCAGGGAACATATCAAACTTTTATGTCGTACGGCCAACACTCAAGATTTCCATCGGCCAAGTTTCGGCCATCCCGGCCAAAATCTAAAATTGCCCGCCGCAGGCGCGAAATTTTAATTTTAAGTATGACAATATCATAAAAACCGAAAACTTTCGGGTTAATTTTCAAATTTTACATAATTCGTCTCGGCCAACAAGCAAAATCACACTCGGACAAACCTCGGCCACAACCCTCATCGTACGGCCACAGACCGGCCATAGGGGGTTGATATGTTCCCTGGTTGTTTGATGCCTCCCAGCAGACCTCGTTGATTGACCCCGGTGTTCATGCAGCTCTAATAAGTACAGCTCGGTCCGAGCAATCACCTTGTCGGACAACGCCCAGTATGGCAAAGAGCGACACGGACCTGGACGCGCCCGTTATCTCGCGCAAGGGGCACGAAAGGCGACGAACGCGAAGAGGAGTGCGAAGGCCGAGCTGGGGAGGGACGCCACCTAGCCCACCAACGTCTGACCCTCTGCTGTCAGGGAGGTCAGAGCCTCGCCATCATGCATTCAGACGGGCGGGCTTATCACCAGGCGCTCCGGCGCTGGCAACAGGATCCGGCCCGATGCCGGCATCGTCAGCCGGCCCAGCTCCGATACCGGTTCAGCCAGCTCCGGCATCGGTTCAGCTAGCTCCGGCACCGGTTCAGCCAGATCCGCCGATACCGGCTGACCCGCCGACTCCCGGCACAATTCCTTCCCCGTCTGAATCAGCCAATCCCGATCATCCACCGCCGGACGTCACCATGAGTCAAAGGCGGAGGAGCTCGAGCCCTCTACCCGAGACCACCTCGTCTCAAGAGACCACCTCGTCTCAACGATCCTGGGCAGGAGCCGCACACCAGCATCTCGCTTACCAGGATGAGCTCGAGGGTTGCAGACCGGAAGGGGCCGCATACAGCCAAGACCAGGAGAACCCCGTCGCCTTCGGACCACAGAAGATGGCAACGTGCATTCTCAACGGCGACGGTGACGCCGAGCTGAGGCACAACGAAGGCGCAGGTAAGGGCAGGCGCGAAGGGAAGGAGACCGCCGTGGACACCCCCGACCAGTTACGAACGCTGCACAAGGACAACCTGTCGCTGCCCGGACCTGTAGTACAGTGCAGTGTGGCGGCAAGTCGGCGAGACCTTGAGGCCGGCTCGGTCACCGCCACAGCCAGTGGTACATCGCCGGCAACTACTCGGTGTTGCGTCGACGAACGCTTCGGGAATGTCGGACCCCCCGGACGACCGTGGGGGCAGATCCGCGGAGTGTGACCTCATCGCCCCCTCCTGACCGGGTGTCCGGCTGTCCGCCCGGGCTGTTGAGAGGAGTACGGAAGCTCTCAAGCTCACCGACCCCTCCTCACGCATCTGCAACACAAGCAGTGATGGCTCGGAGAGGGCAGCCCACCGCGGCGCCGAGCCGTTGGGGATCGCGACCCTGGCGCTATGTGAAGTGGAACCGATAGCAGTTCGGGATGGCATCGAGGCACGACTAGCAGCAGCTCGGGGCGACAACAGTGGAGCTTGCGTCCGCAGCACAAAGCGGCCAACAGTGGAGTGCGACGTGTGGTTACCTACACGACCACATAATTCGACCACAGCGCGGAGCAACGTTTATTCGCAGTCCGATGAGGACCCATCGAAGACCACTCCTATGGCACAGTTCGACGTACCTCGAACAGTGGACCAGCACGATGACGCGGCCCAAGCAACGACCCGTCGTGGCGGTCTAATGGAACCCACGCCCTTATCGCAGCAGAGCTCTCTAAGCCCTACTGGATGGCTACTATCCCGAGATCCTTGTGGGAGGACCTAGAACGCTCTAGATCCTCCCACAAGGATCACTTTTTCAATCATTTATTTAGGCGCCCCACGAGCTTTCTACAAGTCAACACCAAGAAATACTTTCCACATGGGGCCTATATTAAGTAGTATGGTGCGTGGCTTGACGAGAGTCCATCACATATACTCCTAGCTAATGCATTTATAGCATACCCCAACCAAATTTTGAATTGCTACGTTTTTAAAAGCTTCAAAACCGGCGTGCATCTTCCACAATTTTTTGCCAATCGTATATCGATCCTTTGCCACCATAGACATGGTATATCTCAAGGTATGCATGTATATTAATCATGTTTTAGTCAAAATACGACTTGGATAGTGTATATTGGACAGATCACACGAACGCGGTCACATGGGTAAGATATACACATTCCTTAAGTATGGGAGCAATTTCGCATTTTGGGCGTAAATCTTGGCCCACTTTAAGCTTTCAGGCTAGATCTTTGCCTTGGTGAGCACTTCAGTACTTTAATATGACTTCAAAGTCTCCTTGGGATTTTTTGGGGATTTTTTGAACGGTTAGAACTACCGCTAGAGGTTCTAGAATGCGATTTTCAGACCCTAATTATGTTGGAAATATTGAATTTTGACGGTACTACACCATGTCATGCGCATATGCGGCGATTAATCCGGCTAGTATGATATTCAAGGGCTTACAAAATTAGTTTTGGTCATACCCTCGAGGGTTAACAACATACGCACCAACCCGAGCTCGTGCAGCAAGGCCTAGAGTTGTCGGTGCCCTAGATCCTTGTGGTAGGATCTAGCATTTTAATCAAAATTCTGTGAAAGCACCCACCCAAACCACGCTAAGATTAAAGGTTAAACCATCGACATTTCAAGCAAAACATTGTGATAGATAATTCAAACGGGTCATAAATATTGCCCCAAAGCATATGCCGGGCCACTATATACGATATACAAGGTCGCCATGCCCATTTGCGCTAGATCCTTGTGGGAGGATCTGGATTAAGGATAGTAGCCATGGAACGTCATCATCTCCGCCACGCGCGCTGTCTTCGCCTTCGCCTTCCTCTGAAGACAGCTGGACCTCCAACCCTCGTGCCCTTGGAGCCGAATCGGTCGGGGACCACCTGGCGATCTGGCCATACCCTCAATTTCATTTTGCCGTGGCCAGTAACGAACGTCGAACCAGAGGAACCGAACGAATGGGACCGCGGCGGGGACGGCCCTGGAGCAGAGCCGGCGGAGCCCGCGCCCGATATACACCAAGACGCACCCTCGGCACAATTGGTGTCGGACACCGAGATGCTGGCTCGACACGACGTCGGATCCCCGCTGCTCACATTGCAAGGGAGCGTACTTCAGGTGCTGCTTCTCGGCGCATTTCAAGCTGCCGCTACCGCCGCTCGAATCCGTGGCGCACAAGATGCACCTACGACAAGAGATTGGAGCGACGGCGAGCCACTGACATCCGCGTCACTACAAGACGCGCTCCTAGCGGCGGTCCAGCGCGCCTATGAGCTCCTCGGCAGCCAAAGAATGGGCCGATCGACGCGGGGATGATACGCCGGAGCGTGCACGCCGCAATCCAGCAACATGAGCCTCCGTCAGTGGCACGTCACGACGACGAACCTCTGCCGCTCACGCTGCCAGAAAGTGTACCCCAAGCGGCTGCCCAACAAGCCGGCGAGCCGCTTCCTCCCAGAACCACTGTGCAGCGAGGCGCGCTTGCGACGGAAGTGGGACATGGTAACGAGGCAATGGGGTACTATTACCTCGAGAGCACTTCACGGAATGGTGCGCTCCTCGCGGCGATCCGGCGTGTTAACGAGTTGTTGCTGCCCAGGACGGTAGAACAGCAAGACGCGCCCGCTACAGTGAATCGGCATGGCGGTGAGCCACTGATGCCCCCGCCGCCACAGGAGATGCTCTTAGCGGCAATTCAGCGCGTTGACGAGTTGCTGTCGCACAGAACCACAGCGCAGCAGGACGTAAATCCGGGACCGGTCCAAGGCAGCAACATAACGCCGGAGCTCGCAGCGGGGGCGCAACAAAGCGCACATGCGATAGCGGCCCAGCGCGGTGATGAGATACCGAGGTCACCCACGTTGAGGAAAAGTGTACCCCAAGCAGTGGCCCAACAGGACGCGGGCGCGACGGTAGCCCGGCGCGGGAATGAGACCCTGAGGATTATAGATGCCACTCCACAGGGCGCACCACAGTCGCAAGAACGGCCCCCCGCGGATGCGCGGTCGTCCTCGCCGCGATCGCCACCCGCTTACCCACCTACGTCACCCTACTCGCATCTCTC